>UELV01174597.1:525-41991 GCA_900490015.1 Megastigmus stigmatizans | reverse complement strand
ACACACACACACACACACACACACACTCGAGTCTTTCTTTCACATCTTTCAGCCTATATTTTTCCTTTTCCTTTCTGTTATGCACTTCTATTTTTATCCGACTCTTGTTCGAGGCTATTTTTTTATCTACTCTGTCTCGCTCTAGTCTGTCGGGAGTCGGAGACAGAAATTCATAATGTTCGAACGAGTAACAAGTCGTACGCGCGAGTGTAGCATGCCTGAACAGTTTTAACTTGGTACCCTTAGAGAGTCGGAGACACGAGGACGCCGTATTATACCTATACGAGACGTGGCGTTGGAGTTAGCTCAGCTGACGCATTGCATCCGTCGTTCTCCTATAGATTCTTATTTTTTGTCTAGCTTTGCGGGTAGTGAAGTACTTTAATGCTTTCGAAAACAAACTGAAACTACATGTATCTATTTTTATAATTGTCGAGTGGACCTATATATTAGCAATAAAAGCTTCACCAGTAAAGATTCTATGAAAATATGTAGATAAGACATTTAATTTGGCGAAAATGAAACTCTTTACTAGACGGGAAATGTTTTTAAAAAAAGCTGAATGAATACTTAATACACATATGGAAATAGAAACAGACAATTATTACAAGACACTGAATTTCTATTAATTTAGTATTTATTTACGTTCTAAATTATGATATAGGTAGGTCTAGTCTATAAAAAATACATATAAGTACAATCAGAATAATGGTCTGAGATGAATTGTAGGTTATAAGGACTTTGAAAGTACCATCACTATACGTAACTAAGTACCAGAGTCTTTCTAAATACACATAACTCTTAAATATTTGCAAATAAAATATTATTACTTACGTTGCAGAAATTTTAACTAAAATTAATTATTTTACTCAACATGCTATCTGCATACATCTCCATCAGATTGAAACTTTCTATACTTGCTCAAAATCTATTATAGCTGAGTGCGGCAAAATATTGTTTAAAATTTACGACGCATTGTGTGCTCTAGAAGTATTTTACTTGACTTCCAGCGGTGATTATGCTCAGCAGAAAGTGCTTGTTCACTTTTTTTACTTCATATATTATTGGAATTTCTCGTTAGGGTACTAAGTCTAATCTAAAAATACTCTCGAAACACGCTTTAGTGAAATAAAATTATAATACTTTGTATCGGTTGCGCAACCTGTGCATATTTTATCATTATTATGTAGAGTGTTAGTAATTTCATTGCTAGGACTAGAAGAAGTTATATGGTTGTATAAATATATTTTTCATTGAATTTCACAAATCTACAATTTCCATCTAATGTAGATTAACTTCGAATGACGACGCACACAGTGAAAATGAATTGGGTCAAATGAAGCTCGCCAAGCGGAATAAACCCAGTCGAAACAAAGCTCACGCTATATTCGAAGCTCGAGCTCAGAAATTCAATTCTGAAGTGCCTCAATTTTTTCCACGAACATATCCCGCAAGATCGACAAAGGCCATAAACCGCCGGTCAACACTCGTATCGCGATTCTCCCAATAGTTCGATAACGGCCGTTCTCAAGGGGTTGGCAGAGGGTGAGGCGGCTTTCGCGGAAAGGCAACAAAGCGAAAGAAAGTAAGAGTAATACCTATACACACACGCGGCACCAGAAACTGCTTAGGCTAACTTGGGCGTGCTATTTGCGTCTTAACTTCGTACGTCTCACTTCGCCCCAGCAGCAGCAGCAGCAGTAGCAGTGACTGCTTCTACTACTAGGCAACTGTGCTGCATAGCTAAGCGGGGAAACCTCGATTTCACTTCTGTCTTCGCCGCTGCTTCTACTGGTGTTTCTACTGCTGCCGCCCGTGCCCGAGAGTTCTGGATTCACGATTATTATTTTTATCGAGCCGCGCGCCGAACGTTTACATATCCCGCGCGGCGGAGAGCTCCGAGCTTAACCAAAACGGGATTAATTACGGACCGCCTGTGTATGTGTATGTGTGTTTTATAAGCTCGCGCTAGCCTCGGCTTCCGCGGTTATTTTCAATTTATCGCCCGGAAAGCCATTTTGCACTTTCGCGGTCGCCTTATTATTCAAATAAAATAAGCCATGTGTTTCCCTCTGCACGTGGCGCGCAGTCCGAAGAATTGCAATTTTCCACGCCTCTCCACACTTTTTGAGACGAGGCATTAATAATTTATAGAGCGAGAACCTTTTTTTTTATTATGGCGCGCTTTTGAAGTTTAGAATATCTTCAGTTTGAATTAGTAATTTTCTGCCATTACTTTCGAGCTATACCTCAAAGTTTACACGCTGAATAAAGCTTTATCGCTGCTTGCTTTCAATTTCGCAAAACAAAGTTAAAATGTTAAACAGCGCGGCAAATCACATTTGAATTTCGAGTCTCGGACGATAAAACCGCCGCGCGTTTTTTTCCCCGTAAAAGATTATATTTAAGTATTATTCGCGCGCGCTAAGTAAGTAAATCACCGAGAGTGAATTTGAGGTAGTCTTTATTTTGTTTTTCTTTCTTTCAAAAGAGAAAGCAGAACACCGCGACCAAATGGAATAATCAAAATAAATAAGAGCGACTATTACCGGATAAAATGTATGGTATATTTAATGTGATATAATGTGTACACACACATATAGTAGTGCGGCTGCAGGCAGTCGGGGGCCCTCCGCAAAGTGCATTAAGCATATTTCAGTATTTATTCATATTTATCAACATAAATCGGGGAGAGAGTGGGAAAGGAGGCACAATCACGCGCACCGTCCGCGACCGACTCGGTTTTATAATAATGCTCTGCTCCGCGTTCGAGAGGCGCGCGCAGTAAACGTTAATAAGGGATATATCCCCGCAGCCACGTATATATAATACATTAACATTAACTTTATAATTAATGTAGTCGAGATAATCATTTTATACAGCGCATGCACATACACATCTCGCACCCGACATTTTAATCATATCGGCCACCTTAAGGTAATTTAATACACCCGTAGCGGGACTCTACCCGGTTATAGGTCCAGCAGCCGCGCGCTCTCCTCCTCGTCGTCGTTACAAGTGCCGTTAAGATTATGGAAATTAGTTTTTCAATTCCAATACGAGAGTTTCTCGTTTACACGCCATAGGGAATCAATAAACTTGTACAATGAAGTCAGCTCTCTCTCTCTCTCTCTCTCTCTCACATGCACACACACATACTGCACTGGTTTCTGGCCAGGCTCACTCCCTTTTTTTTTCGTAAATTAACGATGGCACTTTAGCCGTGGCTCGAGAGAGCGCGCAGTTGCGGAGCCGCCGCCACGCCACGCAATTACAGCTCACCCAATTAAGGCAGAAAATACTGTCCTTTAAAAAATAATTCAACTTATACGCGGCGAATGTAGCAGCAGCAGCAGCGGCAGCAGCCGAAGGCAGGGCGTCTCAAAACAATATTTTCTGGGAAAGAACATATATATATATATGTATGTGTATATGTACGCGGGGACGGAGAGCTTTAACCCACACATGCACTCGCGCTTTAATCTACGCTATACTCACGAGAGAGAAAGAGAGGGAGAGAGAGAGAGAGTCGAGGCAGTCGCTCTGCCCCTTAAATCGTTATCTTTAATAAAATCGACAATTTGTAAGTCTTATATTTAAAGGCGAACTGCTGCTGCCGCTGCTGCTGCTACGTACGCACACAGAGGTCCAATAACGTCCGATACTTTAGGGACTTTCACGAGAGAGCTGTACATATACATGCTGCACTGCACACAGATCGAGAGAGCGAGAGAGAGAGACGAAGGTATAGTAAGAAAGGGAGCAAGAACGAAGAAGCGAGCCGGACACTCGGCTGCAACGGCGACGGCGGCGGCGGCGGCGGTGTGGTGTATATAGTGTGCAGTGCGCGAGCGCCGAGGGGGGCAAAAAAGAGTCGCGGCGTGAGCGAGGCGCAAAAAATCGGCCGATTACTCTTCGGCGGCGCGCCGTATAGGAATTAGAATTGACAGAAGCTTGCGCTTGACATGGTCCTTTCGGCCTCGAATAATATTTCGATTACCGATCGTGGGAATGCCGAGTTTTTTCGGCCTGCCGCCGCCGCCGCCGCCGTTGACGTTGCCGCTCCTGCTACTGCTGCTGCTGCTGCTGCTGTTGTGCAGTGCGCGGGCGCAGACGGCTGCAGCCGGATTCTCCCTCTTCGAGCTCCTCTCCTCTCTGTGCAGAACTGGACGACCAGGAGAAGGAGGAGCTGAGGAGGAGAGCAACGAGTGTCGCTATATACTTTCGCAATGAATCCAACTGCATATCTGGGCAAAGATTTCTTGTTGCGCAACCTGCACACGCCTCGAG
Source organism: Megastigmus stigmatizans (assembly GCA_900490015.1). Taxonomy (NCBI): domain Eukaryota; kingdom Metazoa; phylum Arthropoda; class Insecta; order Hymenoptera; family Megastigmidae; genus Megastigmus; species Megastigmus stigmatizans. The sequence continues at coordinate 37,701 of UELV01174597.1, read as the reverse complement.
ATTGCTTTGCATAGCAGTCTACTTTGTTCTTTTCTTTTTTCGCAAATGTGCTGTGATTCGAAGCTCGAGTAGCTTACTCCATTGGCTCGTATAGGAGTATTCCAGTGAATTTTTACGATTGAGAATAAAGGTGCCGAAGAATTTCAACTAATCCATTTGCAATGAGGATTTTGGTGTGCACTTGTAACGAAATATTTTTATGGTCTGGCTGGGCCAAAAGTTATAGACTCTCTCAAAGAAGAGCTAAAAGTTGTAAATGTTTAAAACTAAAGATGTCAAAGCGAGGCGTACAACACCTCGTTGCCGCTGCCCGCTCTAAAGTAGCTAATTTATCGGTACCATTACGGCAGCGAGCTCTTCTCTCTCCTTATACCAGCGGAAATCAACGCGGCGAGGATGATGCGCGATGAAGACGAAGGAGAGAGAAAGACAGAGAGAGAGAGAGCGAGAGGAGTCGCTGGAATGTAATGAGGTACTTGCACGCGCTCTCGCCCGCGCGCCCCGTATAAGCTTGTACACGGTGCAACAGAGAAAGTCCGCGAGTGCAGGCGATATATACCGTGCGGGAGTTGAGGAGAAGTGAGACAGAGAGAGAGAGAGAGAGAGAGAGAATCACGATGGATACAACTTGTAATGTGCGAGAAAGTCATATGAGATACCGAAATGCTGTCCGTGCGCTTTTTAGAGCGGGAGAGGCATTTTAATAGTTGTATTTTTAATGGTAGATGTATATAATTCGATCTTTCGCGATCGCACAGACTTTCCAGCAGCTGTTTTGCACAAACCACAATCGCGTTTTATCGAAGCAAACAGTAAATGTTGTGTAAATTATTATACTGAGTATATGGGCATGCTGACCTAAACAAATGGTTTGCTTAAAAATTCATAAAATTATCCTAAAATAATGTAGGTCATCGGAAGTTATTATATTTAGATTTGGCTTAGAACAACAGCTGTAAAACCAGTATAGTATTGGTAGCAATGAAAATTTTAGTACTTGTATGTAACAATATAACGAATACTTTGTAATATAAGTATTCATTCTTAGATGGCTAATTCCCAATACTGTTTAGTTCAAAGTCTATGAGTGCTTGGACTTGTTATGGATAGTCATGGAAATGTTTTTAAACATTTTCTTCAAAATAGTGTAGCGGAAGTTTTACGAGCAGACCATATAATATGGGAAATCCCATGTTTTCGCTTACAATTAGTAATGCTATAAACATAGTTTTAAGGTTCTTCTGAAAGACTGTAAGTGTTTCTCTTTCGTACATTTATCTTTGATTTTCATTTTAAGTAAATCCTCATTATTATCGTTAATTATCGTTTAGATCACGAATGTCATTACTATACATTGATATTGAATGCATGGAAGTCTCTGTTCATTTACGAATTAAAAATCTTCATCGAACAAATGTTTCACATGCCATAAAATTAAATATACATATATCACACGTTCCCAATCAAAAATTATTAATTCAATATCTATTAATTTAAAAAAGTTTATACGCATACCAAATACGAGACTGGAAGAGAAGATGACAGGAAAAGCGGAAGAGCGCGGCTCGTAATTTCATTGCAGTGTAAAGCGATAGAAGTATAGACCTTAAGAGTCGCGTGACATTCCCATTGGCGAGACACGCAACCAGAGTCATTTGCACGTCGGGCCAAAAAGTCGTGACCGTTTCTTTACTCTCGACTCGAGAGCTGAGAGAGCAAGGGAGAGAGAGAGAGTGCAAGAGAGATAGAGAAAGGGCAAGAAGTGACGAGACAGGAGCCAGTCGTTCGGCGAATCGTTAAAATCATGGTTAACGAGAGAGCGGGAGAGTCATTTTTTGCGCATATCGAAGAAAGAGCTGAAAGAGAGAGAGAGAGATGCTCGCGCAATTGGCCGAGGGGGACAACGCCTCCGTGGTCAACTGGACTTTCTTGAAAAATCCACAAGCGACTGCAGCAGCCAGCAGCGAAGCGCTTCGACACGTCTCCATCGGACGATCCGCGCCTCTCTCTCTCTCTCTCACGTATGCCGATAAATCGCCTTGCCGATCCGCTGGCCAGGGAAGAAATCCTATACATACGAGACTGCCTCGGAGGGATGATGTTCCATTTCGTGGGGGCTCTTTTTTGCTGCTCTCTGCGCTGCCGCGTGCATCAGGCACTTTTCCACTCGGAGTATAGGCGCGTGCGCGCGAGGCAAAATGACGGCTACTACGCCTCTCTTGAGCGCGCGCTACCGAGCCGAGCTTTTCTTATTTTGCCATTTTTGCAATGCCCGCGCGAGAGATCGTCTTTATGCGAACCCTCTCTCCTTTCTCTGGACTTTAATTGAGCTTACGTGCCGATAGGAATAAACATTTTCAGTCGAGGTCTCTCCAAGTGTTGATTAAATTCAATCGGCCATACGCTCTGATAGCATTTAATTAAATATAATATTCTTCTTATTCCTTTTACGCTCCTTGCACTATTTTAAGTGTAATAGTGACGTGCCATTGGAAAAAGACGCGTCGTTAAAAAACCAGAAGCGGAAAGTGATTATTGTTGCAAAGGTTAAATTATTGATTGATATATCTATTAAAAATTATATTTGATCCCATACAGCTTTGCATACTCTATATGCAAGTAATAAGCTAAGCTAAGTTCGGTCTGTTTTGTCGGTATATACAAGGCGTTAAAAGTGTCGCAGAAGATTAAAGTGGCGAAAAGTCCGATTAAATCTCCTTCGCTCGCGAAAGCCTTGACGTACATATGCGCACAAGTGTACTACGGGAGGTGTGCGCGCGCGCGGAGACTCGGTGGAAAGGCCGGCCGAAATCGGCTTCCGATAGAAATAGCATAGGCCGGCCGGAATAATGGTGTTTCATAAAGTTTCGGGTGCGGGCGGCGGCCTCGAGGCCTGTGTGTGTGTGCGTGTCCGGCGCGTGCATAACCGAAAAGGCCAAAGAGAATTACGGCCGCCGCGCGCCGTACGCAGCAAATGTAGCGCGTATAGCAACGCAGCTCGAGCTTCTACTACTATTACCACTACTACTACGACTACTACTACTTGTCCTTGCGCATTACGGATATTTCCGTCTCGACTTTTAGTCGCTTAAGACCTTTCTCTCTCTCTCTCTCTCTCTCTCTCTCTCTCTCTCTCTCTCTCTCTCTCTCTCTGTCTCGCTCGTAGAGCCATTCCCGAGATGGCCAGACACTCTGCGAGCGCGGCGTACGTACGCAAGCAGCTGAAAGAGAGCTAGAAAGAGAGTCGCTCGATCCTAGGCCATGCCAAGCTCTGCTGCTGCTGCTGCTATGTCAAGCACCGCGAGACTTTTTTGCCCTTAACAGACGCAGCTCTATACACTTGCGGATATATCTGTAGCGCGCCCGAACTGCTGTGGCTCGCCTGTTCGCTCTGACGCCGAGTGCGCGCATGTCTACCCACTTTCAAACTTCATCCGCTAATTGTTGACTGCGTATATATATATATATATGTATATATCCGCGGCACTATTTTGAGATGCGAGTTTCAAAGGCAGAAGTACAGAGAGGCAGAGAGTAAAAAGTGGTTATGTTTTTTTAGTAAGAAGGAAATTGCGAAGCGGGGAAAATGGAGCTATGCGGACTTGATTTTGATGGATTCCGATGTCGCACTGATTCGGTCTTGACGATCAAAACTATTTATCCATAATATTTATTGAGTTCGTTTCTCGTTAGAAACAAAGTGATTTGTGGAAAGTAAACAATAAAACAGAAAAGTTTTTATTAGATTTGCAGTTGTTTAATATCAAATTGAGATCTATAAAATTGAGCACATTGTATAAATCCATTGCGTTTTCGTTACACCTAATCGCGAGTATTCGGCTTCTCTATTTTTCCCACCTCGCATTAATTTATATACAGGTATACAGGTTGCACAATGTAATATTGTTCTCGAAAAAGGCGAAACCGGTTGAATTTGTGATTGACGGGTGCCGCGCGCGCGCGCGCGCTCGCACACTTCGCATGTGTGCTCCGGACCGCGTGATGTTGATTTTAATGATTGTCATCGATTTTTAACGAGGGTTCAATGAGTTTAACTGCCCAATTATGGGAAGCTTTAAATTTACCTTTCATTAATTAGTAAGCACAAATTGATGCTAACAATTTTTGCGTATATATCGGTGTGGTATATACATGACGAAATGCTTTTTATTCGCGGGGACGAAAATTAAAGCCAACGTAATGAGCGCGTGAACGATATTAAAAAAAAGCGGAAAAAAAAAGAAAATTGAAGTTTGAATTCTTAAAACGATAAATTATCTCGCGGTCCGCAACGGGTTTTCGAGTAAAAGTCAAGGAATGCCCGGCGAGTTTGGATTTTTCTTTCGAATTGTTCGCGGTGACAAAAGTGCAAGTGTATGCTGTAAGCTGTTATATAAATCTTGTATATATGCGCATTTCGATCGCGCTACATATATATTGAAGATTAATAAATCTAGCTTACTGTCTAATCTATGAATATTTATTAATTATACAGAGTGGATGGAATGTAATCTGCCGCATTTCAGCAAAAAATCAACTTAAATATAAATTTTCAAATTATATCTAATTTGCACGATGTTATCATTGGCTATTTAAAACATTTGACAAATTAGCAAGAACGTCGAACGACAATTTATTTAAAACGCTCACATGCACAAAGTATTAATTTTCGTTTACATACCAAATAAATTATCAAATATTTCGCGGAACATATAGAAAGACGCGTACTTATATTTATTATATATCTGTATATTTATAAGAAGCGTATAAAGTTTAGAAAATATTGGTCTATTTTATCTGCGAGTGTAGTTTCAACACACAGACTGTATTTTCCACCAAATTGTGCAACGGCTCGCTAATTTTGGTCTCGCGGCTAAAACTCCCTCATAAGTCATCGCTTTTAACAAGTTGCCAAAAATTATAAAAGCCCCGCGTCCACCTACGAAAGACCGGACAATTCACCATTTAGTCACATAAATATCTGAGGAGAAAGAAAGGAGAAAGAATAGCACACATATTCGGCAAATAGAAATAAACCCAGTGCGATGTTTGTCGAAGCGATTATATGCGGAGAGACTGGACACACGTATACACACAACCGCACAGAAAGTAGTCGCATGTTCATGAGTCGGCAGCAGCAGCAGCAGCTCGACGCAAAACAACATTGTCGCGCGTATGAGCTGTTCCTCTAGCTTAAGCTCACCCAGTGCTGAAAATAATTCTCCAACCTATCGCTCTCTCTCTCTCTCTCTCTCTCTCGCTTTCCAAGATGCAGAGAGAGAGAGAGAGAGAGAGAGAGAGAGAGAGAAGAGCACACTGCACCCACGCATCCACGAGTGTCGGCCGAGTATCGGTAGCTATCACGCGACGATGATGATTTTCGTGTCGGTCTCTGTGCGCGGCGCGTGGCGTTATACGTACGCTATTACTACACCTACTGCAGGTGATTCAGGATGCCAATTTTGAATCGTAGGAGCAATGAATGAACGCGAGTAGTCAGGCGGTGCAAGCGCTTTGCTCTCGCGGCTTCTGTGAATAGCGTCGCGATGAAATGCGCCGATAAACACATCTAATTAGAGGCCGAGCGCGCGCGTGCAGTGCTTTTGGCCCGCCGAGACGAGAACTGCTGCTGCTGCTGCTGCAGCGGTTATATAGCCTTTTCCGGCGATAGATTTTTCGCGGGTCTCGGCCTTGGATGGGGTTGCCGCGCGCTTCCTCGAAAATAAACCATTCGCCTGGTGTATATAGGCTTAGGAGATGCGTTATTGTGCGTGTTGCGTTTATTTTGCTCTTTCTCGAGCGTGATTAGGGGAAAAACCTTAATAGGGACTGATTCGAATGTGAAACTGATCGATGGTGCGATTGGTCTTGTTATATGCGGAATTGGAACAAAGTTAAATTTATGGCTGCTCTACGATCTTATTTATGCGGACAACTAGAAAAATACTATTAAACTTAGGTGATTTATAGGCCATTTTTGTAATAGTAGCCAAATTAGATGAAAATGACTGTTTTTTTTTATGAATACAAACTTAATAAAAATAACTATCGTTGATGAAACAGGTTAAGATTATGTAATGTACGATTAGGAACTTGTAATTTTGACAATCGAAAGAGAGAGAAAAATAATCAATGAATTAAACCATGTATTCAAGTTTAAAATAAATTCAAACAATGCTATTGTACGAGTATCATTTGATGATCGAGAAAGAGCAAACCATTCTCTCCTACGTTTTCCTGCCTCCGGATGCAGCGATCCGCGAATGAAAATTCACTTCAATCGAAGCCTCGCCGGCATCGATGCGATAATCGCGGCCAGTTATCCGCGCTCGCATTCAAGGATTGCCCGCGCGCTGCTCTCGAGTAAATATTTCATTCATGCGATCGCCGCGCAGCAACTGGTCAGCTAGTCTATTAGAGATAGAGCCTTTGAAGAGCTCAGCGCGCACGCGAAGCTTTTCTCGTAAATACACAGACGCGCGCGAGATCCCTTTCCGCTCGAAGCTGATGCTACTGCCTGTAGTCAACGCCGCCGAAACGTGATGCAACACCACGACAATCGACTATGTATCCAAGAAAGAGAAAGACAGCTGCGAAGGCTTGCGGTGAAATAATACGTTCCGCGATGACGCCGGGGGAGCGGAACGCCGACAGAGAGAAAGAGAGAGAGAGAGAGCGAGGAAGATAGAATGCCGAGAGAAATAGCCCCTCGAACTTATTTCTGTGTCAGTAGCGGCGATCGAACGTCGAGTAGAGCATCCGCCGCCGACACAGTAAGCGCCCCAATGCCAATGTTAAACGCAGTGTGTGCAGCGAATGGTGCCCGCTATATACTCGAGCGCAGCATATCCGAAATTAACCCGGTATATACTCGCGAGTCTTTCGCGCCGTCCGCGGAACTGCTACTGCTGCTGCTTCTGCTGCTGTTGTTGCACGCACCGATGCGTTCGAGCTGCCAAACGTTTCTTACGAGCTGAATCGATGGGTTGGGATGGATGGCCAAAAAGTGTGAATTGAACCGACTAATTGTGGTTGATTTTTGGATCGAGTGCCAAACTCATCATACTTTTGGAAAAAAATAAGATGAGAAAAGTATGCAGAGAAATAATCTGTTTATGGTTTATTGGGTTGTTTTCAAATAAGGTTTTCGGAAAATTGCGGATGACTAAAAAGCAGTTATTTTATTTTAGGATTGCTAAGTCTTTTGAGACTTGTCTATTTTTGGAATATAGGCAGGAAGTGTCTATTAACTTCTAAAACGGACTTCGCATAAATCTTATACCGACTGACATTTTAACAGGGTTAAGGTCGAAAATATATCATTAAAACAGTAACGTAAAAAAGTATCGTACGGACGAATGGATATTTTCGTATTCGTTCAATGACAAAGTACTTATGGTTTTTTGAAATATTTAAAAAAAAACTTTATTTTATACAAAGGTTAGAAATCAGATTAGACTAATATATTTCAGTTGTTTTTACAACTGAACTTTATAAGTAAATTATTTTACTTAAATATATGTGTAAATAAGTTTAATTTAAAAACAATAAGTTTTCTATCTGCAACGTACCTATTATACTAATTTTATTTTGCGATAAAATTTTCTGGCTTTTGGATGTCATATAACAATATCAAACTTTTTTTTCTATACTTATAGAAACATTCGGTTTCTGCCAGCCGAATTCTTTAAAATCTATAAATCTCCAAAATATATATTCTTATGGCTTTAAGCTCCAATGTCTAGGTAGTTTCTAAGATCGCAGAGTGTTGCAGAGCAGAGCGATAAGCAAGCATATCTCCCGATGCACCGTGTGGCAGATCGATTTGTAAATGACATGTTTCCGAAGAAGTTCCCGCGATACCGCGAAAAAAGGGATCGGCGCAAAGAAGAGGCCAACTCCTCCGATATATCGGCCAGCTGCATCGTCTCTGTACATGTATACTCTCCACTTGTGTGTGTGTGCTCGCGGCGGAACGAGAGATAGGGGGCGCCGCTCAGCGTTTTATATACCTTTATATACCCTTTCCCTTATACTATACCCTCCCTCTCCGCTTGGCCGCCGCGTGCGTACGCCTCGGCTATATAGCCTTTTCTTTCGCGATTGAGATTAATGACCGCTGAATGCTTACATGAATCGCGAGTGTGTGGACGCTTTGTGGGCGTTTTTTTGTACCGCCGCCGCCGCTGCTGCAGCCGCTGCTGCTGCTGCCGCGAATTATACAATGATTTACTGGGGCTCGTGATGAATTATTGGAAAAACGATCCTCGCGCAACTCTCTCGGCGTTATACGCGCGGCTCTGCCCCCCTCCCTCCGCCTCCGTTACGAAAAAGCTCTCGATCCTCTCTCTCCCTCTGTCTCTCTCGCGTAGACGACCGATGAGCGAAACGAGGCAAACTCGCTTTCGTGTCTCTTCAAAGGTGTGTAATTTAATTTATAGTTATCGTCCGCTGCTTCGCTGTTGCCATTTTCTTTCGATCCTCTATACAAGTCTCTCTCTCTCTCTCTCTCTCTCTCTCTCTCTCTCTCTTTTCTTTTACCTCCGCTGCTGCTGACTACTGCTGCTGCTGTGCGCTGCTGTTTGCCTTTTTTATCCTCATCCTTCGCTCGAGCGCAGTTAACAGGTAATGTTCAATTTTAATTGCGACTTTTTTTATGTTCGTCATAACGACTGGCATTTCTGCGGAGACTCTCTCTCTTTCTCTCTCTCTCTCTCCCTCGCTCTCCCTCTCGACACTCATTAATTCAATAGTATTTTCTGCTAATCAGTTGGAAAGGACAAATCTGAGACTTAAACCTCTTGTATTACTTGGGGGATTATGTTTCTTTGGGTAGTAGCGCAAGTACGACTGGCAGACTCGAGTATATAGTTTTTGCACGCGCTATACGGCAATTAAGATACGGTGAAGTGGAAAAACTGTCGTCGTTAACGAGAGATCCGGTACATAGAACCAAAATCTACGTCATGCTCTCCAAAGTTTTTAGCGAACTATTCATCATTCGTTTATTATTAACTCTACTTAAATGTATTTTTGGGAGTAATTTTATTCTTGAATGTACACTCAGCGAAGAAAGTAGCTGTGCGTGTCCAAAAGCGTTGCACCCGAGTCAAATGCGATGAGTCAACTGTTGTGTAACAATGCTTTGATTCAAATACACTGCTTTTGGCTCAAAACTCATCTCTTTTCTTACTGTGTATTAAATTTATTTCAGGTACCTATATTAAATTAATTAGAGTTTAGCAACGATCATAGATAGACGCTATATCGAAGATCGCGTATAAGGTCGTTTTATGCAATAGGCATTAAATAGATATAAAACACAATCAGCGTGAGACGTGAAATTATTCGCTCGGGGCGGATCATCGTTACTTATATACAGCGAATTTGTACCACCTCGGCACTGTTTTGGCTTTGGATGCTCCAATTTTCTCAGATAAGTAAAAGGCCATAAATAATGAAGACTTACAACATTGCGGCATCGGTCGATTTGCATAAGAGAAACGGGTTCTTCGAGGCAGAGTGCAAAAGTCAAACGTAGTGTTAAGGCGGTAATGTATCATGCAATCAAGAATGCTTAAAATTGTAAAGTCATACGTTACATTTCCACTTAATGTACTACGAACATTTTTTTCTCTCTTTCTCTCTCTCACTCTCTTAAAGTAGAGTACACAGCTGAAAATGCCATAAACACCGGACTTTTTTATTAGCTGTTATTGCAATTTGCGTGAAGTATATACGCTATGAGAAATTTTCGGGGATCATTTAAAATAATTGTGTCATAAATTATTTTTTTTTCGATGCAGCAGCCCCCTCTTTTAGACCTAAATGATGCATTTTTAAACGCGTTATAATTTATCCGGTATACGAATAAATCGAACGCAAAGATTTTATTTTCAATAACCAAATTCGTTCGTATGCTTTGAAAAATAAAGAAAAAAAAAAGTACTTTATCAAAAGTGAGAATAGTGAAAATTTTTTAAATGATATTATTTACATTAAGCATGCCGAATCAAGTGCTTATCCTATACGCATATTAATTAAAAAGTATATATGTGGTTCTGGTCATAAATTAAAAATGTTAATTTATAAAGCGAATGGAAGATTTCGGGGCTAAATGGAAACATTACCCCGCTTAAATTAAATGTCTTCGACATAAGAGTTAATCGAAATTTGTTACAGACCGCGCGCGAGCTCCTTTTCATTCAATATACCAATTTCAATTACATAAATTATACAATTCCCGTGCAGGCGGTGGCGAGCGAGTACACAACATAAATCTCGCGATATTTAAACATGATTAATTACGAAGCGTCGGGCCATATGAAATAAATGTATAACGATAAGAAACATGGGGCCCCGTTGTAGAGCAGTTGCGTGTTAAAGCACTCGCTGCGTCCCCCACTTTGTCCCCGCAAACAAATGCGCAATCAGAGATAAGGGAGAGAGTCCACGAAATCAAGCCTGCACTGCACCTTCCTTCCCTGCACCTAACTATTTGCGCAATAAGCCGCCCCGTCAAAGTGTCTCGAAAAGAACCTCACACGCCCGCGCGACATCGCTAGCGACGAAAAAAAAAGAAAATCGAGGGCGTAGCCTCGGCAGCAGCAGGAGCAACAGCCCACGATTTAAAGCCAAAGTAAAGCAGAGTGCGTGCGTGCATTTCTCGGGCCAAGAGAGAGAGAGAGAGGGAAAGAGGAGTGCAGAGATATCCAGCTGGCGCATTTCAAGCCGGACGGAAATTACTTCCAAAGAGGTGGCTCGGTGTGGATGAAAAAGAGGCGTAGTGACGAGCGAGCACGAGCTTGGGTCCTATCCAGGTCATCCTTTTCCGGATGTCGTACCGCTTCTGCTGCCGCTTCTGCTACCGCTGCTGCTGCTGTGCTGCTTGTACTTGTGCAGCGGAGGTGGCGAATACGTTATACCAGTCTGTGCGTGTGTGTGTCCACGGAGAGACGACATACTCTGAGCAAAAACAAAAAGTTCGGAACCTCGGACAGCGAGAGCGACAAGAGCTCTTAGTTCTTTTGCTGCAAATGTGGGAGATGCCCGCGCGAATGCGCTATCAGCTGAGAAAGTGCAGCAAATGAGGAAATACGAGCGAGATTTTTATCAATGGAGAAGTGTTCGTGGTGGAAAAATGGGTAAGTCGACGTTATGGTTCGATGGGACGTTGTACGCGATTTTCGATGAAAATGAAAATTTAGAGTGCTAATTCAAATTAAAAGTCCGTCATAAGCCCATCGCAATCATGACATTTTATGGAACGATGGTCATTACTACTAAATTTCTTATTTTGATGAATCGTCAGAAGATAGCTTTCGAATATTGAATACATACCATTAATTCAACGATTCCAATAAAAGTATCATCCAAAATAATTTACCAATGCAACCGACATAGACACGTTAACAAGTCATCGGAGAACCTTAGGAAAAGAGATTGAAATATAAGAAGACCGAGGGGTGTAAGCACAGAGCATTGCGCGCTAGAGTTAACGTGGGTCGAGCGTTAAAGGAGTAAGTGGTGTTCAAATTACATCGCTGACGGAATGTTTCAATTTGGCATCTCTTTCTCCCCGCTACAGCAGCAGTACACTTCCCATGTTTTCCATAGCTTCGCTATGCTATACGAGCGGTATACACGTCGGTAGCGAACGCAAATACATGCCTCGGCTCCGACCAACCCTGACCTTACCGCGGCCTACGACTAAGTTTAGCTGTCAAAGTGAAATACATGACAATTTTCGAAGCTGCTGTTGTTATGACAACGCGTCAAATTTTCCTGGACGAACTTTATACCAAAGGCTATATTGCCTATTGAATTTTTGTAAATAAAGTATATGCGATTTTTGTGAAATTTTATGCGAGCATCGGAAAAGATTGTTAATAATTATGTATAATTTAAAATTAATTACAGGTCTTTTATAAAAAAAATGTACTATCTCGATTCTTATGCATGAATCACGAGCATTCAGAATGCAATATGGCTTTATTAAAAAGGAAAAAAAAAATTAATAAAGAAAATGAATAATAAAGTATCAGTTGTTCGCATTTAACAACACCAAAGTGCATTCAGTCTCATATCAATTAAGCTGTTTTGTGGTCGCATAAAAGTACATAAATCAAGATTAGGGGATTATGCATATTTTATAGGCTAAATCTTCTTATTTGAGAAATGTTCGAAAGTTCGTAAACGGTGGATTAAACTTATAAATTATAATAAACGCCAAATTAACTATCATTTTTAATTCACATTTATAAATTTATAAACATTATATTAAAGTTTTACAAATATTGACAGTGCTGTCGAGGAGTTATAAAAAAAAAAAACCATCGCATTGACAATTCTCCAAATATACTACTTACAAAGATTAAAGCACACGATCGCACTGAATCACATGAAATTACTCGAGAGCAGCAAAACGTTAGTAAAAAAAAACAGAGATTGAGCAACGTGACGGCCGCACGAAAAGGCCAAAAACGAAAGCAAAGGTATTTTGAAACCGGCGAATTTTCGGTATTTTTTAATACACGTGTGCAGCTCGCGGGGCCCAAGCCATGCACAGGTCTTAAGTGATTGATTTACAGAGTAACGTGAAAAATGGCAACCTTCTTTTTGATGTATTGCCGTTAATTATGAGCGGTACGCGAAGTACTCGGTCATTACAAATGATCCTCGGCTTCGGTGTTCTCGACTCGGAAAGTCTTTAAAAAAAAAATCGGTGCAAAACACCCAGGTCCAGGGCGTGTAAGGCGGGCGTGTCGCGTTTAAGGCGCGCCATCAGTGGAGAAATTCCGGTAACGGTGCGCCACTGAAAGCGAGCAGCTCGCTTATATCGTTTAACGTCATCGTTAGAAAACACAGACACAACTTGACGATGCCGACGTAGCGGACCTGACAGTGAATCTCGTAGAGGCGCACCGTTTCGCTTTCGGCCGGATCTACATGAAAAACTCGTTAGGACTCTCCGCGGCGCGCGGCTCCCGAGAAACGTACAAAAATAGGCTGATGAAGAGACTCCGCGGAACGATTGCTATCGTCACTTTTTTAACTGTTCCTTTAAAGCCCCGTCATAAGTTGGACGGGACTTTCCTTCATCTTAGGCCGTGTGTGTCTTAAGGGCTTTAAAAAGCTTCCTTCACTTTTTTTTCAACGGAATCGTCTTTAGAAGGAAGTGCCGAGGAAAATGCTCTTTGCACATTGATCTGCTTTTCATTTGTTTTGATGGATGTAGTTTTAATAAATAAAAAATTTTAAAAATAAACAAATAGTTGAAGCGTGAAACTAAGTGGTAAAACCGAACGAAAAATATTAATGGAATATTTGTGATAAATTAATGAAATCCATGCATGACTAGTTCTGGGATTTTCAAATGTCGTGTTTTTATATTGATGATGAATTTCATTATAGAGACGGTCAAAACATTTAGTTTCCATAAATATCGCCTCGGAGTAATTCTATTTTAATAGGTGTTACTGAATGATGGACACGTTATCGCACTTATAAAAATACTTCGGTGACTAACATCTATACGGATTAACGCGTTAAGTGCTTTTCACAAATTAGATCATCCGCGATGTCAGATTTAAAAGATAAATTGAGACACTATTCATAAAAGAATATAAATTGAACTTTTAAGGAGTCAGGAACAACGAAATAATGACAAATTCATATAATATTAATAATAAGTGGTTCGATACAAGCAATTAAAGATAGGTTAAAATGCGCGCAATGGTCGCAATATAATTTACAAAATAGATATAAATAATTGGATAATCCCATGCTCTACATGAAATTCACAGGCCTATTTATAAAGTCGCGCGCGCTTACTCTGGTTTATTTTTTGGTCAGTATAGTCGCATGGGGCGAAATATCCGCGCTAACCGGAGCTTATAAAGCCGCCGCCGCGTCGTTCTCTCTCTCTCTCTCTCTCTCTCTCTCTCTCTCTCTCTCTCTCACCAATTCATCTAATTAAAGCGAGAGCAGAGCTTTACCGCTGCAACTGCGACTGGCGCTCGCGTGCGAACGGCTGAAATGCATCGGATCTCGGCTTCTCGGAAGGCAAATAAAAGGCCGACATATAAGTAAGCCAGCAACAGCAGAAGCGCGCGATGGAGAACGCATGGGTGGTGTTTGAGCTTTTCCAGCAGAGCTTGCTTCGCGCGCGCGGGACCGTGACTTTGAGTCGAGGTGCGTCAAGGTGACCGGTTTTTAATGCTCTTCTCTGTCTCGGACACGCTGATTCGAGTCTGGCGCAACAGTCGAGCGCTGCTTTACGCTTGTGCCGCGGAGGACAGTGCAGGTAACAAGTACTCGTTAAAAAGGCGGCATAAAATCGCCGGATGGTAAACGTAACGGGCGCTGCCGAGAATCGGTAAGTCTGCGCAGTGTGAGCGGACTAACTTTAGCACAGGCGGGTGTCTCTCTCTCTCTCTCACGCGCGTGTGTGAGGGTACAGTAGAGGAGAGATGCACGCGTGCAGGGTTTGAGTGATCTGCAGCCGCGGCAGCGTTGCAGCTTCAAATAAATCTAGCTCCTCCACCGGCCAAGAGCTGGCTAATTCGTTTGCGCACGTGTCACTGGTGCGTGCGTGTATGTATGTATGTGTGTGTGTGCCGCATTATCTTAACAATGGAATCTAGAGCGATTCGTCGACGCGACAGTTCGCCGGCAAAATACGGCTCTTAATTTTAGAAGAGCGGCGTGACTATGCCGCCGCTCCGCTACGCCGCACCTACGGCACTTCAAATGCCAAGGCTTTCTCGTGCCTAACTCTTACTCTATTGTCGCGCGAAAACATAGTGCCCGTTTCGGCTATCGCGCGAGACTCTATAGATCGCGAGCGACGGAAGGTGTTGCCGCTAGCTGCTGCTGCTATTTTCGTTTTGTCACGATGATTTACGCGCCGCGAGCGGCGGCGAGCTTTGAGATGGCAGCTCGCGTAATCTCGTGTGTCTCGCTTTTCCTCTTCTTCTTTTTGTTTGGAGAGGCTTTTCAGCGACTTTTTCCGAACGGTATGGATAGGTTTCTAATTTTAAAAGGCCACGGGAGACGGGAGAGATTCTCGGATAAGCGATGTTTGTCGATTACGAAAAAGCAAAGCCGGAGTGTTTAGTGCGTGCCTCGCGCGCGAGCTTCTAGCGGGGGGCAAAATAAATTGTTCAATGAATTAATAATAGTTGGACGAATTCCAATGCCGGGGGAACGGAACGAGCGACTTGTATATCGCGGGGATTTTTTATATGTCGTGTGTCTGTGTTTTTCTGTGTGTTTCTGTGTGTTTGTTGAGCGAGCGGTGGATAAAAAAAAATTGTTGTTTTAGAAATACTCTGCATTGTGCAATATATCTTTGGTAATAATATTTGTTTATGCAATGAGAGAAGGTTTCTTTTATGCGATAATATGGATCTTTGTGATATTTATTAAAGCGTACTTCCGTGGCTTACGTACAAATTGGATCGTCGAAAAAATCGGATTGCAACAACAAGTTCCTCTGGGTATAAAAAATAAATTTTTCCGCTAAATTTTTTTTCGCGAACACTCGGCGCGGAAGCTAATAGGATAAAGCCAAAAAGAAGAAGAAGAAGGGGGATTGGCTGTTGGTCGAAGGTAAACATTGCAGTCGAACGTTCACCCTGGCATTGCTGCGAAAATAAACAGGTCGCTGATCCAGTCGACTTGCAGTATAGCGCAGAGCGGCGCAGCTCGACTGCCGATCGCGACGACGAGCTTATATACCATTCCCAAATGTTTCTCGTGCTCTTGTTCTTGCTTTCTGTTTTGACTTTTTCTCCGTTCTTTCGTTTTTTATTCGCTCGCTCGGCTCGCTTGCCGTCCTTTTATTTCTTGGCGAGTCGTCGTGGCTATCGTTCTTTCGGGGAAAAACCAAACCCTTCGATTGCCTCATGATTATATTTGCGTTTGCTTTCGGGTCTTCACAGAAGGATACAAATTTGTATACGGTTACAGACTTAATAATGCTTTAAAAATTTTATTTGTAGAAATGGTTTTTATGAATCAATGTTTTTTCATGTTGAGAAATTACGAGAAAACTATTATCACCGGAAGTAGAAACTATTAAAGCAATACTTCTTTTTTTAATTACATTTATTTATGCATAATGAGCAAGTTTACACGTATTATTTCAATATTGTTAGCAAAAAATGTTTTGCAATATCCGCAGTTGTTGTAACGTGCAATAAATCAAATGTTTTTTTAAATCTCATGAAGAAACAAATTTAAATAACATACTATTTTTTGTTCAATCTCTCCTACAATAAAAAAAAATGCTTTTATCTTTAATTAACTTGTTACTTTAAAGCTGCACTACTTTTTGCGCAACTTTTCATAAGCTTCATTACAATTCAGCCCGACTGCTGCACTGCTGCTCTGCATAAATTAAACGTGAGAAACTGAAAAATTTATTGATCAATCAAAATGTATAATACTTAATAATTACCTTTAATAACAGACGCGAAGATATATTGCCTTATACACAGAATTATAATCCAAACATTTCAATGTAATTAACGAAAATGTGAACGCAAAAATTATTATATGCCATGGTGACTTAAATGTAATGATGAGTATCGATAGGCCATGTTTTTTACTGTTGATAGACATATATGAAACTCGACAACTTGATTGAGATTGTAAAAAAAGTAATGCATGATTCGGCATCCTAAAAGGTACAACGAAATTATATCTGTAAACATAATATATATCTTATACATTTAAAATATATCGAATTGAGTCTTATATTATTATGTAACTTTTCGATTTTAATTGTATTATTTATTTAATATCATCTCATCTCATTTGAATATTAACATGAATTTCCTTGTAATGATTGCCAAGCGCGTTATTAAACGAGGATGCAAAAATGTTTAAACGTAGTCTGAATACAGAATCATTTTTTCTGCTTCGTAATCATCGATGAGAAAACCACTGTTCATATACGTGTTCTACACGTCGAGTCGTAACTTAATCATTTCTTTTACATACTCTTCGTTACTCGATTGAAAGAGTAATACAACAGTTTGATTCTCCGAATTCGTATCGTAACTTTCATTTCATTTAGTTGATTCACCAGAAATATCCAATTTGATTTCGTAATCAAAATTTTATTCAAATCCTACTACTGCTCCGATCACACGTAAGACTATTGTCCCAATAGAACCTCCGAAACCACAAAACAAATCAACCGCAAACCCAAACGTATGCTAATAAACCAGAAACCTCAACAACGAAAAAAAAAGAAAGAAAGGAACTCGTTCACAGTCATCCTCCCAAACGAAAAATCGCAACACGAAAAAAAAAGGTCCTCGCATCATCGAAGTTCTGCTAATAACATCTCGGCCCAAAGAATTGGAAATCGTTTGCACGCTTAACGTCCATTGGTGTTACGTATATAGGTATAACTCGTAGGTGTGCGCGCGCGTGTATTAAGCCGGGGAGCTGTCGGGCGACGATTTGGCGCTCGGCCAAGTTTCCGCGATGGCTGCTGCCCACGCATCGTGCATACCATCTCAATAAATAATCGAAGCGGCGCGCGTTGCTCGAATGGAGAGAGAGAGATAGAAAGTGGGAAGGAGAACTGACTGTGCCAGAGAGACTCACAATTTAGTCTTGGGGAGAGAGAGAGAGAGAGGAACAGCTGAGAAGCAGGAGAGGAGCAGAAGAGGCAGCTGAACCCAACGACGACCACGACGACGACGACGACTCAGAGTCTGTAGCTACCGCTGTAGCTTTTGCTGTCGCGCGACATCAGAGTGCAGTCATGGCGTAAGAGAGAGCGAGAGAGAGAGATAGCACAGCTGACGCCATTTTGCCCGTGCAACCCTCGTAAATCAGATTGCACCCCCGCCGTCCTCGCATGCAGAGCTCTCTCAGTGTGGTATAGACCGCGGCTCTGCTATATAGGCACCGGTCACGGCTCGGTTATTGCCGGACTCGTTTTGGTCGATCGTTAAGAGAGAGAGAGAGAGAGAGAGAGAGAGAGAGAGAGAGACCAGCTTAGGTACACACACACGCCGACGACGGTCTTTTTTTTGCGCGCGCGCGCTGGTCCGATTCGTGTGGAGTGGTGGAGCGCGCGTTGAGAGTGCCAACTGCCTCGAAAGAGCTACATCGCCGATGCTACTGCTTCTGCTGCTCGTATAGAGAGAGTGAGAGAGCGAGAGAGAGAGAGAGCGGCCCTTCTATATGCCTGTTGGAGAAGAGCCTCGATAAATCGAAGTGTCGTCGTGCGAACTATATTGCCGTAGCTGCTTCTGCCGTTTCTTCTGCAGAGCCAGAGCCGGACGTCTTTCCTTCCCTCTTCCCTCTTCCATCATTCTCTCTCTCTCTCTCTCTCTCCCTCTCTCTCTCTCTTCGTCTACCCTATGTACAAACGTATTTTGAATGTTTCGGCGTTTGAGACCCGTTATTTATTGTTTGTCTTTGGTCTTTCGTAACTCTGCCATTTGCGACGCTGTACAACCGCAAGATAGAGAGAGAGGGAGAGGGAGAGGGAGAGAGAGGGAGCGATACTTCCTTACTGCACACGACTGGCTTTCGTAAGAGAGAATTTAATGTGGCATTCCGTCTCCGAGTTTATACACTGTTGGGGACGACTATTAGACACGCCTGCAGACGATGTACGTAAAACGCAATTGAATTATTCCAACATTGTTCCAAGTTAAATATTCGGCGGCCAAAACTACCTTATAAATTTCCGCTTGAGGTATATGGAGACTTAGAGAGGAATCCTGACACGTGCAAAGGGTCCGCGATAAATCGAATGCAAGTGCCACACGAGGTAAAAAAAGAATTTGGCTTAGAAATAGTAGCCGATAACTTTTATCGCTCAGGGCCAGTAATCCCGGTCGATTTATCAGGAGGAAAAAAAAATAAAAGCAAGTGGAAAGTTTACACGTGTTTGCCGAGCCACGCTAAATCAGAGGATTCAAGGTCAAGCTCGATGATTCCATCGACCGTCTGTGTGTATGTGTGTGTGTGTGTGTGTGTGTGTGTGTGTGTCTCACGGGGGCTGGACAGAAAACGAGAAACGAGAACAGCAACAGCAGCTCGTCTCGGACTAGAATCCTCCCTTGAGCTTGAGATCGCAATCTTTTTCTCTCTCCTGCCGTGCCGTAACAGAAGCAGCGGCAGCAGCGGCAGCAGCAGCAGCAGCAAAGAGCGATGGCGTATTATACGACAGCCACAACTGTGCAACTCCACAGAGCCGTCCCCGCGCCGCTCTCTAAATTTAGACTTGTTTTCCATCGACAGCTGTTGGGCTCTATGTTTACGAGTCGTTTGCGGACTTACGAATCACTTTTATATCTCGTCGACATCTCAAGAATCGCGCCTACTCTCATTCTTCTCGTCCTCCTCCACCGCCACCTCACTCTCTCTCTCTCTCTCTCTCTCTCTTTCTCGATGTGCCACATTTAACGGGGATATATTTTCTAAATAATAGAGTCGTCGCATCGTCCATCCGAGAGCCGCACCGAGCGCCGAATTCATCTTGTCCCCCGCCGTTCTTATTCTTAATGAAGCCGATGCCTATAAACCTGTTGGATTCGCCACTATTTTATTCGAGGAACAATTTTATTTATTAAAGCTTAGAGGGAGGCTTAGAGCTTTTCATAATATCGAGATTTTTAGTTCAAAGATCGCCGAAGTGCGAGTTTATAAGTGTTGAAACTTTATTGCAATTTAAACTTCACACGAATTTATTTTGTGAAAATAAAGTAGTAATTAAATGGAAGAGTGAAACGATTTTAAATAAAAAACTGATGAAAGGATTATACACCAGTTTTTTTTTTATTTGAAACGGTATATATGGGAATACACATTAATTTTTAAACAAATAATTATAATTCACTGCATATTAAAAAACGGTTTTTAAAGAAAGTATTTTTGGCAGAAAACTACAAAGACATCAATTACAGTTTTAATAAGCAAAAGAAGAAAGATTTGTTTAAATCTGATGAATTTTTTTATTTGTTAATTACAATACCAAGCATTCAAATTATTAGGTGTAAAGTTTTTTAGTTAAACTTATCGTTTTTTTATAGCGTGGTCAGCGTATTTTAACCAAAATTATTTACAATAAAAAATAAATGGTCAGAGTATAAGATTCACGATTTAAGCTACAAAAAATATCTCCTTTGAAGATGTATAAAATAAGTATTATTAGTCGCTTTGGTGTTAATGAATTGAAAGAATTTTTATAATTTTAGACTTTCTCAGAAATGTTTGAAAATCATGGGCTGCCTAATCTCCCGGATGATTTACGAACCTAAGTGTACAATCTTTCCAACGCTGTTTTCGTCTAAGCGTGCGATTGTATTTCATAAGGATCTTGTCAAAATTGCCGAGCTTTATCATTTTTTAACACAATCCCACTTCACCTTAAATTTCTAAAAATATATCATTAACCCATGAAAAATCACGACGATTTTAGAGTATATTTCCAGAAACTGTGGAGGAAAAAAGAAGCGACGATAAATCGCAGCAATTTAAATTGGAGCTTTAACGCTAACGTAGGAGAGGCAAAGGGACGGCCGATAATCGAAAGCGGAAAGAGAGACAATTTTAGATTGAGATTTATGTATCGTAAACCGCAATTTTTTGTTCGTCGCGGTACTACTGTGAGTGACACTCTCAAAAAACACGACTATTTTACATATAAATTGGATTTAGTTGGAACATTATAAATGGTAAAAAAAAGTTTTTATGCAACGTTAAATAAAGATTTTAAACTAGTCGATGACTATTGATTGATTTGTAATTGCTTATTTAAATAACAAACCTGAAATTATGTACTATAATGCCAATAAAATAGGCAATTAAACAATTTTTTTAATCTAGTAGGATCTAAATATCATTAGAAAAAGTATTAACACGTAACATGTTTATTACTGTTTGTATTATAGTGAAATAAAATTTATAACTCAGAAATAAATAAAGATTTTATTTCGAATAAATTCGATTACGAAACATTGATGACTTTATTTCGTAATGCAAAATATGTAGCCGAACGTTTCTAAATTATTTCGCGACGCGAACGCTTTTTTCTATCCTTTCTACCAGACAAACATATGGATTCGCGATGAAAATAATCAAAGCGTGATTCACGCAAAAAACGCTTCGATTCACGTAATTTCTTATTCTTGGAGGAAAAATATACGAGAAAAGAAAGAATTATCTATGCGGTTTGAAAGTATTTCGATCGCAGTCGTTAATCAGTATTCTAAATAAACTTACATACTTGGATGATAATTTATTTTTTCATTGCAATAGCTCTTAACAGACTTTTTGACTATTTTGAGATACGAAATGGCGTATTTTCAGTATCAAGTCAAATTTATGTTTTCTTTTTATTCATACAATAATGATATTTACTGAGCACATTTATATGCATCAAATGATCGATTCTTTTCTGTTATAGTTATATTAAAACAAATATTTACAATGAGTAGGAAAAATATTGGGATTTTATTTAGCTATGTGCATCTTCAAGTGGACCATTTTAATTGGCTGAGAAGAACACGATGTCGTATTATTATTGTTGGCGCAAAAATACGTCAAAGCTCTATATTAGCGATACATACAGTAATGCAAGTCTTAATTAAGACAATTAAAAGAGCACAATTAGAAAAGCTCTATAAATAAATAGAAATACGCTAGAAAAATGTATATGCAACACAAATTTTTCAAAAATTTCGTCAACTCTCACAGATGAAAATCACCTTTTGATTCCTTTTAAAACCAATCCTTTGCCAAAGAGCTTAGTTCAAGTAACCGGAAGTGCGCCTTTGCGAGAGCAGTTTTAAGAATCGCTTAGCGACAAACGAAGTTTTCAGAAGGACGGCGCGCCGCTGCTTTCGCGACTGCAACGCTCGGATTCATCCCAATTTCGCGACCCACTTAATCCGCCATGCATCGCCTCGAGTCGCGTCGCATCGCGCACACGTGGAAAAACAGTGTGCGAGGGCAGAGCGAGAAAGGGAGAGGAGGGTACCGACCGAACGGTCCAGGAAGCACGTGCGCCTCTGGGAATGAGGTAACGAGGGACTTTTTCATCGGGTACGTTCCGCTCTGCTCGAGCTTACAGTAGCAGCCAGATAGATAAGGGGGGTGAATAACCCGAGATAAAAATATATAGCGCGCCTGCAGACTACAGCGGAGAGCAAAAGAGGGAGAGAGAGAGAGAGAGAGGAGTTGAGAGATCGACGACTAGTTGCAACGAACGAGAGCCATCTCCGATCGGAATGCGCCTCTGGCCCTGCCATCGTCGACGTCGACCCGTCCGAGTGTCGCGGAATGAATGACCCACAGATAAAACGGCTGCTGTTCCTAATTAAGACTAACTTTTCGCTGAAAGTACCCCGTCCTACTTTCACTCTCGGTGCAGTGGAAGAAGATGTGCGCCGATCTTTATACGCTGGATCCTCTTCGGCGCAGTTCTTTTTCTTCTCTCGTCTATGCGACACTGTAGCAGCAGACCGCTTTACTTCTAGAGAATCTAGGCTCGATCGATTCGTGAGGCACGCGCTGCTTAGCATCTCGACAGCGGTTCGCTGCCCATGCCAGAGGAATTTGGCCGCCACGAGCGGGGAAAAAACGTTTTCTTGTACCCGCACTGTCCAACGAATACTTCGATACAAAAATAAAAACTTTTTTCACTTTCAATTTATTGTTGCGTCATCGGCTTTTGGATTTTAGCCGCTAATTTTTGAGGAATTTCTTGAACTATGTAAATATTTATTTGAATTGAAATGTTTCTTTATTCAAGATAAATATTCTTTATTTATTTCATTCAAGTAAATATTTTCTTCAATGTACGAGCTAAATTTTGTTTAGTGTAATTAAAACTTTATTATGATTCTTTAGGTTTTTGTACTTTATATTGTTGGAAATCGAAACTGTCTGGTAGTACAATTAAGCTTAACTATAACAGAATCATACTTCTTGTAAAAACGGAAACAGTTACTGTGTCTCGAATATAGTAAAATGTTATTCCGCGACAGACCAAAATTGGGGTTTGAGCTTTCATTTTGTTTTAATAAATCTTAATTTTATCTATTATGAAGAAATTCTATAATATAAGGATAGATGTGCATATGGCCTTTTAATAAATAAATATAATAAAACCATTGTTGGACATAAATAGATTAGGGTAACAAATGTTTCACGTATTCACTCAATACATGCCCACTATAGTACTTATTGATATGTACAGATGATATATAAATATCTGGACTAGGACCATGATTTCAGCGTAAATACTTTAATCAAAAAATTAAATTATTAGCAAAAAGAAAGAATTGAAAATTTGTATCTATGAGAATTTAAATTCAAAATTTGTGAAACCTAAATACCAAATTTATTCTGGTAAGATACTATGCCGTTAGAAATAAACACAATAAATGATGAGTAACATGTTGAATACTGCAATACTAATTGTTAACTGTACTTTTACATATTATACTGCATCATACTACATCATACTACATCTGCACAAAAAAATTGATTTTTTATTGGCTCCTTTAAGTTACTTTTATGCGTACGTAATTTCATTTATGAACAAAATGAAGTTGGTACCAATTCATATTCTTTTTTTATTTAATTGTAATTTATATGATTTTTCATTAAGTATTTTAAACATGAATGATAGTAATGCAAAAATGTTTGATTGCATTCCAATTATACAAACGACAAGCCAACAATAGTCAATAATAGTCAATAATAGTCAATAATAGTCCGATTAACTTTGAATATTTATTACAGTGTATGTATACAAATATTTTTTTAGGATCAGATTTGGTCATTGGGTTTATTAGTTTAACATATAAAAATGTTACAAATACATTTTAGTTTGAATTTTTAAAATATTAAATAGCAAACAAATAGTATAGCAAAAACTAGTATAAGAACATATTTAGACTTGATAAAGTTGACTTTTTTTAAATAAAAAATGGCGATGAATGCAAAGAAAAACATAGTATATTATTAAAATATTTAGCGATGAATTTCTAAAGGAGATTACGCACAATTTACAAAAGTATTCTAAATTTCCAGTCATTTTTAGTCGTTTTTACCTATCAATACCCATGAAGAACGTTGAATATTCTATTGCAAATTATTTTAATTTTTCAAATTGTTAATATACGATCGTGCTATATCTATATCAATTCAAAGAATTATTCATATATTAAAATAAAAGTACATTATTTTTGCTATTTTCGTCTCAAAATATTTTCGCATTTGTTGCAATAAATATTCCTTTTCAAATAGTTAAAATAAAACAAAAAATGGGGATTTCGTATTTCTAGGAGTAAACAGTAAACATGCCGTCTGCTATAAGATATATAACGTGATAAGTCTAAACAAAAAGAATAATACCAAGTAAACTGTAAGAATTATTTTAAATATACTTTTTAAAATAAAAGTAGACTTTGATGATTTAATTATATAGGAGTAAAAATGGTTAATTAAACAAACAAATTTAAAATAGATATAGAATTATGATATTTTCTAAAAAACGATAGGTAAATTTATTAACCTTGTTTTAAGTTGAAAAGTCTCTTGTGAGTTTTCAACACCTCTTATTGTAAAAAAATTTACTGTTTATTCTAATTCTGTTTATTTTTCATGCATACTTTAATATAATTATTATTTAGATACCCACAAATACTTAATGCCTGAATAAAAATTTCATGACCTTAATATATTTATTACATAACCTTTCTAAAATTCAATCAAGATAATCAAAGAAAAAGACAACCAAAAATTTGATAAATTCCTAGAGACTATATGCTATAAACTCGCTGCTTTTTAAGATAATATATTTTTATCATTTGCGATAAAATACTCTTTTGCCAATGATTAGAAAACATCGGAAACAGGGAAAATAAACACAGGAAAAAATATTCGCCTTAAGAAGAATGCAAGCCTTTATTTGTTAATATTTGTTAGTTTAACAACACCAAATGACACAACACACTATATATATATATATATATATGTACGTGTAGAAGTCAGTAAAAATTAAGGAAAATCAAAATCAACACATCGCTGGAAAACGACGCAGTCGTATAAGCTCTCGAATATTATCGTTGGTTCAGCATTGGGAAACACACAGCAATTCTCAATGAAAGCCCATCGCACAAAACTGCGTACCGTCACAGTGTTTACAGCGTTTCGCCCTCGGCTCAGGCATTCTGCGGTGACCTCGATACTTCACCGGTGTTCCATCGCCCCGCACACACACTTTTGCACTTCTTGTTTGAACGACAAAAAAAAAGGGGGAAAAAGGGTTAAACGGAAGTAAAATGTATAACAAAACTTGAAACACCGCGCCTCCAAAACAGTCTCTTGTTCTTCGCTAGTCTTCAAAGAGTACCACACTCAATTATCGATCATTCAATCAAACCAAAAAAACTATCATCTTTATATCCCGAACTCTCAGCAGTTCATTTTCACAGTTATTCAACTGGCAAAGTGTCGTCACAAAACTTCTTATAAAATACGCGCGCGCGCACACACACACTCGCGAATAGGTCCTACAAGTGGGTTATACAATAATGTTTTTCTTTTGTTTCTCTTTTTGTTTTCTGGTCCGCGACCGTGTCACAAGCGATCGTTTAGTTAAATCTCATCGCCTCAACAACTTCGCTCGAGGAATGCACTTTTTTACGTTGACGTTGGGAATGATCTCTTAATAGTTTTCATTGATAAATAAGATAATATAGTTTAGTCGAGCACGCCTAGCACTCTCGATTCATCTCGTTTCGTTCGATTGCATATATGCCCACTGCACCGTGTGTGTATGTGTGTTATTCTATATAGTCAGAGTCCTGGATTTCACATTTTGCAACTTTAGATTTCTCCAGTCGCGTTTTGTAGCAGTCAAATTCGGTCGATCGATCCTGTCTATCTCGTGAATCTTTCCATTTGTCGACGCGCGCAATGTCCCCAGGACCACTGCGTTACGTCGTGTTCCAAAAAAGTTCGTTCGTGAAAGGATCGTCGAAGTCGCTCCAGGAATCGATTGGTATATAACGAAGACTTTGACAATGTGTCCACTGGACCCGAGTGTCCTAAAGTAACTATATATACACTAAAACTTGGTATCACTTAGGTCGTGTGAATGCTGAAGAACTCGTTGAAGTGCACCTTCGTTATAGGTTAGTTTGTCGTTGGGCTTCGTATATATTGGACCGATCAAAGCTCCAAAGGTCGATAGTCGGATGAGAAGAGTTCGTCGAATGATAGTCGCGCGGCGCGTAGGAGGAAGAATTGGATGAGCTTGAGAGAGAGAGAGCGAGTGAGTGAGTGAGCGAGCGAGTGTCGTAGAGTGTGAGTTGCGGAAGGAAGAAGAGTAGAAAGAGAGAGCGAGAGAGAGAGAGAGAGAGAGAGAGAGAGAGAGAGAGCAGAGAGCGCGCGAGAGAAGAAGAGCCACGTTAGTGATAATAAACGCGCCGGCGCTGCTGTTGCTGCTGCTGAACGTCGGCACGTCGCGCTGGTACGAGAGTAGGGGAGGCGAAGACGTCACGGAAGCGCCTTGCAGCCATGTCAGAAACGCACTGACGGACGCCTCCGACGCCGGGACGCCGAATCGCGCTTCGGGGGGACTCGGGCCACCCTCTCGGACCAGCTCGGCGGCCACCTGGCTTTAAGCCAGCGCCGCGGATCCGACAGCAGCAGCGGTAGCAGCAGCCGCCGTCGTTGGCGCAGGCGCACCACCACCGCCACCACTGCGACGACGACGACGACGAGGAAAACAACTATTCAGCCGTTGTCGCGCTATGCTCCTCTTCTTCTTTTTCTGCTTGTTCTTCGTGATGTTCGGGGAAGTGTGGTGCGCTCGGGATTTTCGTTGCTATATAGCGGCGGCGGCTGCGGCCCGAGTTAATGTACGGTGAAATTGATGCACTGAGAGAGCGGCGATAGAGAGAGAGAGAGAGAGAGAGAGAGAGACGCGAGCTAACTGCGCACAAACACCCCGTGACTCGCTGCAGCCGCAAGCAAACACTGTTGCAAATGCTGCGTGCGATAAATATCGATGATTTTGCATATCCGCCTTCGCGGCATTTATTTAATATTTATGGATTTTTAAGTTCTTGAAGACCGCGAGTGACTTTTATTAGAGAATGACGAGTCGCGAGCGTCTTGCATCAGTTGATATTTTCACTCGGGTATAAAGCGCGGGCTTTTGGAACGTGTGTGTCAACCATTCGCCGCTCTCGTAAATTCCTTGGCTTTCAATAAAAACGTTTTTCTGTCTGGCTTCCAGTCGTATACGATACATCAAAGTAAACTCGCAGAATCCAACAGTGTTGTAAAGCCCGGCCAATACTACTTTATTACATTTAAATGCATCGAGTATTTTAAATTTTAACGTTTCGCTTAAAAGAGATTTGGAGTTTATTGAGGCCTCGAGATGCAGTATAAAATTCATAAATCCTTTGAGTTAAGTGTGATCTTCACTGCGGGAACGGGGGGTTTCTACTTTTCTTTTTAACCGAGCTTTCGCGATCATTAAAATTTAAATTATTATATATTATTTTGGAATTCATTTATGATTACTTTGCGTTTGATTTGAAATAGCACTGTTTGAGAAGAAAAAAACTTTCGTCAAAATAAAAGTCATACTACACTATTCCTGGATGTGTGAGTATAAACGCTTATAATATTTCCACGTAAGAATACTAAGAAAACAGAAATAAAAATATATTATGCGTAAGTAGATAATGCCGAGTATTGGAAGGCATCAGTTTTATTCGCACTTTTGCATTTCCTTTTCATTGCAAATGCAGTACTAATTCTTTTTATGCGCATTATTTATCAGTGATATCTATATTTAGGAAAAGATTCAATGTAAATTGAATTCTCGATCGTATCTCAGCAAACATTTAGCCCTCGATATAGAAAACGTCGGCATCAAACACATTAAGCGATAGCCACAAACCATACACTAAACGCTGCGCTTTCTAATTGCAGCCCCGCCATCAAAGTTTCCAGCGAACATTTCATTATTTCTCAAAAACGAAACACATTAGCCGCGCCGTTAGACAATGAGCGCATCGATAAATCCGACCAATTTTGCAAAGTCGGTGAACGCACGCGAGCCGCGGGTTCTGCAGTTTCGCCCGAAACATCGTAAAAGTCCCAGAGCCCGATATCCGGAGGCCATAGCAGGTCGGAGCGAGCTAGACATAAGCTGCGGTGGTGCCGCCGTCGCAGCTTGTGTTCGCCGCTCTGTCTCGGTTTATTCATCCGCGCGGCCCGCGTCCGTGACGTCACCGCATGCCCGCACTATCTCTCTCTCTCTCTCCCTTTCTCTCTTTCCCTAGCGGCATAGCGACGTTAAAAGCGAACAGATGGCCTCTATGCATCGGACCGGAGTTTGCTGCTAGTGCTGCTGCTGCTGCTACATGACCTAGCGAACCGCAAAAGACATCGAGGCGTTATTGCCATTGAAATAGACCCGCAAAAGCTTTGGTGGTGGTATATCGTCGTGCGCGTGTATATTATACGTGTATAACGTAAATGCAGACGATCATTGCTCTTTCTTCTTTTCGCGCTCGTCTCGCGCGCTTCTTTAACTTTTTTCCATCGCCGCCTTCTAAATGAATAAGCCGACGACGGCCAAGTACCACTTTCTCGGGATTTATGGTTTATTTGATTTCTTTTTTAGAATAGACGCGGCTTTTTAAACCGCGTGGCCGACGGTTCGCTGCCTGCACACAGACAGAGAGAGAGACGAGCGTTTTTTTTTTTTCAAGTTGCAGTCGAATCGCTTGGACATTAACTAAAAATAGTTGTGCGTGTGTTTCCGAGAAAAGGAGTTTCGTGAAAATATGCACACAATCGTTTAGGACTTTGCGAAAAGTATACAGCTAATTTTATATGTAGCTTCATGGTTTGATGGGTGATTAAATTTATTTTTGGCGCTTCGTGTCTGACGAATGCAATTAATTTACGATTTTCAATTTTCCTCCAAAATATGTATTGCATCTATTCTACAATGAAATTGAAAAATATCTGTGAACTGACCTAAAGATCTATAATATTGAAAATAATTATTCATTCTCAAAAATTAATCGGTTCTAGTATATGAATGATTGGTAAGACATTAAAACACATGGATAACAAAGTTGGAGCAACCAACAATATGTTGGTTGTCAATTCATCATATTTCTTCATCATGATAAGTTATTGCAACAAATATAATGATAAAAGATATACTTAAACTTAACAAAAATTTGTTGGTTGTATTTACCAACGAGTTAGTAGTTACAACGAACGATTTTATCCCGTGCATGTATCCATAATTCGAAAGAAAAAAAGATTTTCTTTAATGACTTCATTACAGAATCATCAGGTCTTGAATACATGGACACCAGAGGAAATTAATTAATACGTTAAGAAACATCAATAATTCTCATGAGTCACACGTATACTGTGCTTGTTTACTTTTTATAACGAGCGCCTTCGGTAAACACTAATTTTCATATCCAGATCATTAGACACCTCGTCGCATTTTCATTGCCCGTCGCGGCTGCTACTGCTGCTTGTTTGCACACACAAAATTCCCCATACAAGGCAGTTAATTTAACTCATAATATCGACCCCCCTCGTTCCGTATAATTTTCCAGGAATAGACGAGTGAGTTTTTCTCTCTTTCTCTCCCTCTTTTTTTTTCAAACGGCTGCACTTTTCCCGCACACGGCGCGCGAGCGTTCGAATGATTTTCAAGAACGAAAAAAGAAAAACAGATCAATTTATAATGACGTAATCGCGATTGGCCAAGAGAGGTGTAAGAGCCGCCTTTGCCGCGCGCGACCTAGAACGGCCTTCGCCGCCTGCGGCTGGCGCAACGTGCACGCGGCTGACCATTCGGGCTCTAAGGGAGCGTTACTACTTGTCCGCGTGTATAGGAGCTCTATAACACACTCGCGCGCGCGCAGGCCCATTACTTTCTACTGCAGGCGCGCGGCGGCGGCGGGCGAGAGAGGGGAAACCTGCAGCACCTCGCACACCTTAGGGGGAGATTCGAGTCCGTTTTAGTCGAGACGACGGCGGCGGCGTCCGATGACGACTATATATCGGTCCTTGTTAAGCGGGGACAATTGCCGACTGATAACGCAACTGAGCGAAAGAGAGAGAGAGACCGGTTTTCTCACGAGTTCATTTTGCTGAAAGGCGCTCGAGCCATCTGGGGAGTTGATTATTTTCGTTTTCATCATCTTCGCCGACGCCGCCGCCGCGATTAACAATCATATATATATGTGTGTGTGTGTGTGTGTGTGTGTGTGTATGTGCTCTTGCTCGCAGTCTTTACCATGCGACTTACTTTTCGAGCGAGCGAGCAAGCAGAGAGAAAAATTCTCGTCCTCGGGCTCGAATTCCCATTTTTTTTTCTTCTGCTTCGATCGCCGCGTCGGATACTCGCGTGCACGGGAGACAGCTTTTCTTTGTTCTCTCCTTGCGTTTTTCCCAATGGTTCTTGGGAGAGCTGTTCCGATAACTCGATTGACAGTGCGTCTCTGCTCGTGTTAATTGCAGCGCTTTGCCAGTGACTAATAATAAGCTCTTTAATGTGTAGAACACCAAAATATGGTCGTTGTATATCAAGTTTGTTAATTTAATAAAATGTTATGAGATATCTATAACTATATCTAACAAAATATTACATTCTAAAAAGAATGTTGCAACAATTTAAATCTCTGGCAAATGTGTCTGATTATAGTCGAGATAATCAGACACAAAAGATGAAGAAATTGTATATAGACCGACTATTTATATAAGCCACTAGACGACTGAATAATAAACATAATGTTTTTTTAATTATCTATGATCTTATTTGTATTCTAAAATTTTCTATATGGAAATGTACTCAAGCTTGATACCACCACTCTATAATCCAAAATCGTTAAAAATTAAGTGTTGCACTTTTCCGAAAACGTTATAAATGCAATTAATTTCTTATGATAAACAAAAAGTCAAGTGGTATTTTATCTATAAATGAACAACATTGCCAGTTTGCATCTGTACCCAGCGCGCGCACTTCCTCACCTTAGCAGCAATTCTTTCGCATCTCTTCCTCAGTTCGCAGCTCGCGAAAAGTTACGCGAAATTGAACACGAGTGCTCGCAGATAAGCCAACCGGATAAGCCCCCCAAAAACAAATTATCTCCAAATTAATCTCTACCGAGTGTTCCCTTGTACAGCCTCGTCGCCCACGACAGTCTTTCTCCCTACCGTGCGTCAGTTCCTCGTTGGGCCGATTAGGCAACGCTTTCTCGCGACAAATTGCGCAAGTGTGTGTGTGTCGCTCAAGAAAAGCAGAGAGAGAAAGAGAGAGGGAGAGAAAAAACAGTGGTGAAGCGGACAGAAAGGGAGCGACATGCAGCCCAGGCGGAAGCGCACCTCGGATAACTGCTGCTGCCGCTCCTGCTGCAGCACTCAAATCTTCGCGAAATTCTCTCAAAGGCGTCTTAACCCAATTAAGGTTAGCGAGTCGCGCATAAATCACACACGGGCTTTCAGAGAAAGTGATGACGAGATACAGGGGCCTAAGAGGAATTACGCGCGAATCTGCAGGCCTTAACCGTTCGCAACCTTCGTTCAACCTTGCGGTTACGATCCAGTAGTTCCGAAGCTAATCAACAATTCGCACCGGTATACTCATCTGAATCGGGTTGCACGCAGGCAAAACATCAACAAAGTATTACGTAGCTGCCAATACGAAATATCCACTTGTTTCAGGACCTTATTGCGTGAACTTCATTGAATTTCAAAATATTATTCGTGTGACTCATACTGCCAGTACTTTTTCTCAAAATCTCTACCATGTTTGAGATTCGATTGTTTAAATAATAAATATATAAAATTTTATTCATATCTTGTTTATTTTTCGATAATCTTTATGTAAGTGTGGTTTACATACCGACGCTGTGAACATGCGATAACATCATTTCTCTTCTTACCGTATGTAAGAAATGGCGGACTCGTTCACTTGCCGTTCTTTATTTTCATACGAAATAAGATACTTTAAAAATGAATTATTCGGATTATTATGAAGCGTTTCGCAGAGACATTCATATGTCTGTTGACATTTTTTATGAATTATATGAGTTAAGCAGAACTAAACCAAATAAAATCTGGTATCAAATGAAAGTACAGTTCACCGTCAGCACTTACTTTTTTATTTTGGGTTTTTATTTAAAAGGAATTGAATCATTAGTAAAAAAAGTTTTTGTATAAGAACGAAAAAATATTTTTCAGTATAATTAAAATGATATA
The DNA here is from genome assembly GCA_900490015.1 of Megastigmus stigmatizans. Classification (NCBI taxonomy): domain Eukaryota; kingdom Metazoa; phylum Arthropoda; class Insecta; order Hymenoptera; family Megastigmidae; genus Megastigmus; species Megastigmus stigmatizans. Next base: position 5,394 of record UELV01174597.1, on the reverse strand, counting down.
ATTTATCGCAACTATATTATTGTAAATCATACTTTTTAAATATTCTATATATACAACATTATATATAGTTTCTTTATAACAACAAAATATTGTTCATAACCCTAAAAAACATAAAAGTTCTATTCTGCAAACAATATGCTATTGCGCTCAGTTAATAAAATATGCTTCATCAGTAATAAAGCGAATAAATTGTGTCGCAAAACAAGCGAACTCGGCTTAGTTTTCATCAAGAATTTTCCTGGTTCCATATATAAAGTCCCAACAAACCATGTGAATTTCACGCGGTTTCATCATAACATAAAAGCAGCTCAATCTAATTTTGCAGCTTCATTTATGACAGAGCGCCGTGGACCAATCTTATAAATTACAATGAATAACTCCTAACAATTAACGCTTGCAATCCCGTCAAACGATCTCTCAATTTAACTAAACAAATCACCCCACTTATTTACACAGATTTCATAATTCAGCCAACGTATAGCGTCGAGACATTATTTTTCACGTGCTTTAATAAAGCTTTATCCAGTGGATCGCCATGATTTCCATTTAATCCCGAAAAAAAGAAGAATTTCATACGGGAGTAACAAATCACGTATGAGACTGGGGGATATGCAAAGTTGTGGATTATAAGTAAACGTCAACAACCCAGTAAACAATCACCTCCTGAATATCCACCGATTGTAAACTAAAAGAACTCTTTAAGAGAAGCTATTACCAGAAGTGTTCTTTTGGCTTGCAATTGGTGGACATTCAGGAGGAATTGTTGACGCGACGTGTCGAGACGGATTTGCTACTGCCGCTGGATGCGGACTCGACAGAAGTGGCAGAGAGAGAGAGAGAGACAGAGACAGAGAGGGATTCTCTCTCGTGCTCGAAGAAGCTCTCATACGCATGCGATCCGAGAAATTAATGTTCGCGCAGGATTTATGCGCCCGATGTCGAGTGCAACTAGGTCATAATAGTGCTCGTTAAATAGCCTCGACTCTCGGCGCGAACATTCCACGGACACGTACTTTTACTGTTTCTTTACTTTTCTGCCCTATTCGCATATTATACTATTTTCCGACAACATTTCCCTCACATTTATACAGCGATAGGATTTTTATCGGGATGCGGCTTTAAGGGCCTCTTCTGGTTATTCTTACGGTTCCTCGGCGCGGCCGCGCGCGATACCCTCGACAAGTCTTCTGCGCCGAAATTATTTACGAGGCACTAAAAAACCTATAAAGTCCCTTGCGATTCGGGACTGCGCGTTCAAGGCGAGAGAATTTAAGCGATGCGACGATTTTTTACGTTATGATTTTAGAACTGTCAAAAGTTCGTCGCTTTTTGGAGGATTCGTTCTTTTCCTCACTTTATATATAATAAAAACACTGTAATTGACTAAAGCTCATTTATGTGTTTCAAGCAAACGTTTGCTTACTTTATTAAATATTTAATTCTTGTTTTACTTGTACACATTTTTATTTTTTATTTATTTGGAGCTATTAAGCAAGATAAGTATAAGCACACGGATAATATAAGATGACTCTATATTTATAGCAATTTTTCTTGGGAACTATTGTAATAATTTTTACCACTTTCGAGTTTGAGATTGGGTTCTAAAACAGTATTGCAATTTGTACTAAAAAACATCATTACGTGCATCTATGAAAAAAAATTACTAACTGTTCCTTTAAGAAGACTGAATCATCCATAAAAGTGATTGAATGAACATACCTACAACAGAAAAAGAAAATATAAATTAGTTACACATTACTAAACAATTGTCAAAAGCAATATATTTCTGTTTTATTCTGGCAATAAGTATTTTCAAATATTGTGTACCTATAAGATGTAGTAATAATATTTTTATTTAAACCTTTTTATAATATTTTCATTGGACATTAAAAAATCATTTTTTATATGCTTATTAATTATATGAAATATTTATGATTATTAATGTCCAAAGACATTTAATTGTACGCATTTTTCCTTTTAGGATCAAGCCATAAAATTTTAAGTCCCTGTTTTTCTGCAATCAAAATCTTATTTTTATCATTCCAACAAAAGTTGAAGTTATTTTTAAATAGTTTAATCAAAACTTAAACTTTCGCCGTAATAGAAACATATTATCCGAATTCGTGGCTAGCCCGTAGCCAATTTAGGTTAAATTAGCAAGTTGTTAGTCGAGTAATTGGCTTAGCAGTTGAGTAACTCCGGCTATTTTTCCACAATTTCGAACGCAAATTGGAAATACATTAAGTGCTATGATAATTAGAGACATTATACAGATACTCTATTTCATTGAATTTAATGTATTAACTTTGTAATTAATGATTAATCGAGGAAGTTGAGCGTTTCATTAGATATTACGAGAGCGAAAGAGATGGAACGTGTGTGGACTATGGCGGGGCTACTGCCACATGATGACATTCGGGCACCGGCGTACCTATTTTCCTTCTCTCTTGTGAGTTCCAGCACATAATAACAAAACAACTACTATAAACTTTTGTCAGCGTTCACAAATATTCACTTTTGATGTAGCTTACAGCATGACAGCTTCCTTAATGTTGTCGTTGGTCGTTCAAAAAATAAGGTTATGATCAGCATGTCTGCTTCCCGCTCTTAAAACACATCTCGGTTATTGTACGTCACGCTGACGTCACTGACTCTCGATTAGACGACGCATTTTGGTGGATCACGGGAGAATTTTCTCACTTCTTAAACAATTTTAGTCTAATTTTGTTATTTGTATTACTCTTTAGCATTTTATTATGTAATAGTTTATTAAGAAAATTATGAGATACCGATAAATATGTACATAAAAGCGCACGTCACGTCAGTCATGTGTATTTCTAAACTTTTAGCCTTACCGAGTCATAGCCGAGTTTTTTCCGACTTGACTTTCAAAGTATTGGCTAGTCGAAACTAGCTAATCGCTTAGCGGCCAGTCGAACTAATTACTTTTCTACCAAGGCGAATCAAATGCTTAATTTATCTACACAATGGTGAATGGCTAAATTGATCTTCATGGAACGTAAATGTTGTAAAAATCTGATTTCTTTATTACGACGTTTCGAGGGTGTACAAACGTATACCCTCCTCTTCAGGAAGTCCTTTCTATACAAGGATACATATACAAGGGTATAAGTTTGTACACCCTTACATTTACGTTCCATGAAGATCAATTTAGCCATTGACCATTGTGTATTTAAAAAAAAAAGGAACGATAGATTCAACATTAAATTTATGCTTAATTTATCTTCCACCTCATTCCAAAATCCTCAATAAACGTTAAGTTTTACTTTGTAATTTAACGGATAAATTTCTCGAGGTCTGGGCGTTCGCTGTCTCACTACATTGAAAATGGAATAATAAAGAGCTTTTAAATGAAGAGGCGAGAGAGAGTGAGAGAGAGCGAGACAGAGTGAGAGAAGCTGTAAGCGCTCGCGCAAGAGGGAAGCGAAAAAGAACAGATCATCCGCACCGCGGAGCTGAAGGGAAAAAAACGTGGAAGCTCGTCGACAAAAATACAGCGATCGGTGCAGGAAGCAGTGAATCAAAGCGACAGCTGCCGCGCGAACTGCCACAGGATTCGTGCGCAACGATTTGATCTCACCCCTCGTTCTTTTTCTCTCTCTCTCTCTTTCGCTTTCTCGCGTCTCGCTCGCGGTTATACACTTTCACTCCCAATGATTCATCGAATGGATGATGCATGTTTTGGGACAATCCTCTTTTTGTCAACGGAGGGGAAAAAAGAAGAGCCGAAATCGGACGAGATTTTTTACTTCTTTAATGCCGAGTCGAAAACACCGCGGGGTAAAAAGAGATAAGTACAAATTCTGTCATCTAAACGTGGCGTTACGTTAGCGAACAAGATTCCAACGCCCTCCTCTCGCTTGTCACTATATCTTTCGGTATTTTTCATCTTGGAGTTCTACACGACGAAAATAATGAATGAAAATATTGGATGATTAAAAGTATTGGTTTTTGAAAATTGTAACAATTTTACACCTCCCAACGAAAGAATGTCCTATATAATTACTTGCGGCCTTGCACAATGCACAGAAATATTACGTGAAAAATAGGGAAGACTCAAAATGGAATTCCATGAAAATAGCGATGAAAATACTTGACTCAATTAGTCCCTCACATTTGCAAATTTCAAGTCGTAATTTAACAAAAATGTATTTGTCTTTTTCGAAGCCGTCTCGCCAAATTTCCCGGCTATTTATAAAAGCTAAGATACTTATTTACATAAACTTGAATAAAAATAAAAATAGTAAACCACTGTTCAAGATCGAAAACACAAGCAAACGGGAGAGAGAGAGGGGGGGGGGAGACAGGCGAGAGCGATCAAACTCCCGAAACGGGAACAGAAGAAAAAAATTACCCGTGAAATAGTCCATACATCAGTGTGTGTGTGTGTGTGCGTGCAAAGTCGCACGTGAGCCCATCGGACGATTTCGTAATAGATTTCGTGCGCCCCAATCGCGCACGAGAGAGAGAGTGAAAAAATAATATAAAAAAGAAGCAGCAGCAGCAGCCTCGAGCAGGCGAGCGCAAGTGTATCGGTCCGATTTCCTCAAATCTCGCACGCGGGAAAGGGAGAGAGAGAGAGGGAGAGAAATGTTTATGTAGGCCTAGAGCAGCCACAGCAGCAGCAGCAGCAGCAAGAGCGGAGAGGAAAAAGAGAAGGAGGGGGCAGGAGAGAAGGAAGCCGATGGCCGCTGCAGCAGCTTGGGCCGCGCGTCCGATTTGCGGCGATCGACCAATGGGATTGCGGGTTACCGCGAGTACCTCCGTCGCTTCAATTGCTCGACCGACGCGCCGCGTATTTGATTGGGAGAGGTAGGCCAACTTCTATTTCATAGAATGACACCCGGG
>UELV01174596.1:0-19283 GCA_900490015.1 Megastigmus stigmatizans | reverse complement strand
CCCCCCCCCCCCTCATCGCGGCTCACGAGCCGGCAATCCGCGCGATTGGTGCGTCGAAACTGTCACGTACTCGATCGGCGCTCTATCTCCGACTGAGACACTGACAATCGCAAATGTACTTTCTGAAATGATGATAATAGCCTACGTCGATATTACAGTGCACAGTCGCGGGCATCTATATATATATATACAAAATACACGATGGAGATGTCACATTTTCCATTGTGTCCGAAGGGAGACGGTGAGGATCTTTCGTTAGTCGGCTCGACTAATCAAGGCTCTCGCGACTAACAGAGGTCCTTCGGGATGTGCCTGCGACATACACACACACACACACGCACACGTATAGTTGGCCGTGATATTCCGCGAGGAATGTCGCGCGTGCGTCCGGCTCGCGGTTCGGTCACGCGCGTGCCTGCAGTATCGGCCGCCGCGACACGCCGATTATTTTCATTTCACCTTTCTCCAGTCGCGCGCGATAGGCGCTGATTGTTTTGCCACATAATAGCAGCGGTAGCTCCTTCTCTGTATCTCTCTCTCTCTCTCTCTCTCTCTCTCGACTCCGTTGCTCGGGAACGCACGCTGCCGTGGTAAAACTCATAAATTAAAGCCTTTCGAAAGAAAATCTAATCTGTCCCAGGTGGAGCTGCAACGAGTTAATTTAATTTCGTTGTACAGTATGCATCCGGAACTTTGTTCGAGTGTTCGCGGTGTTGCAACGCCACAACATAAGAGATTGACACACGAGGCGCGGGCCCAACTGCATGTGTGGCCGGTTCGCTGCACGCAGACTGCGCAGAGTTTATAACGCGGGCTCGGCCATTCCTCTCGCCGACGATATATATTTCGATCTTTGCTTGCGCGCGCGTGAGCCACGCTTTTTAATCCCTCCTTCTGGTGCGCACTGTCTCGTAAATTCTGGCGGTTCGCGTTCAATCACTGCGCGGGACTCGTGCGTGCTGGCCACGCACGCAATTTCGCTCGAGCACTTTATTACTTTTCCCTAGTTATCGATACGAGATAAGAACTTTCTATCCTGCATTTATGCGATTTCTGTATATGTATAAACGTCCACGTGAGTAGACGCTATTGTCAGTTTGTCACAAATTTAAGCGGCAGTTGAAAATTATGAGCTCGCGCAATTTCCGTTTGGTTTTATTTTCATTTCGTTCCGAATTGCTTTACTTTAGAGATTATAAAGTGCTTTTTGAATGACCTGTGACTATTTTATCAAAGAGTATATATCCACGTGACTAATTGTATTAGTTAACTAATTGCTTAATACAATTAACTACGCCGCGAATACAGAAATAGCCTATGCTCGATAAATGTATATTTATGCAGATCCAAGTTGGCTCGATGCACGAAAATAGTTCGTTCAGCGCGTTGTACGCGAATGTAGTCGCGAGCCAGATATTTACATTTCAGCGAAAATGTCTTTTACGCCTAATCAAAGCGTGCGACGGCAATAACAAAAGGTCTGGAGCTCGATCGCGAGCGCAGCAGCCGATCCCACGAGAGAAATTCCTATGTATTTGCGAGCTGCTGCTGTTGCTCGCGTCACGCACTCGCGACTCCAGAAAAGCGCAGCGCTAATGTAGGCACGCGTGCATTAGAGCTGGCAAAGTGCTCGCGTCGAGCGGCGCATTGTCGTGTGCCATTATGAAAATTAGGACAGTAGCGCCGGCCTGGGGTCTAACCGCAAACTTGTCCCTTTTTTATATTGGCAAGGGCCCGGGGAAATTGTCTCGTCGTGACTGCATCCTTCTTTGCGGAAACGCCTGTTTGGAGCGGCGCGACTGATTGGCCGAAATTCCGATCCGGCGCCGCACAAAAATCATCCTCCCTGCAAAAGCAATTGCGTTTCGCGGTCGCGAGGCTGCAGTTCGATCGGCTGCCCTCATCCCGTTGCCGTACCTCGACCCGCCGCCCCATACATAGAGAGAAACAGATAATTACGATTGCTTTTCGTTTGGCGCGCCGTTGTCCACTGCATTAACCCGGACGTATAGGCGCGCGAGGCCGAAGCTGCGATTAGAGCCTATTGATTTATCGAAACGGCTAACCCTCGCACTCGGACTTTTCGCCCATGGTCCGCTCTTTCTCTGTACTTCTTCCTCTTCTTTCGTTCGTTTCTCGTGCCGAGAGACTTTTTTTTGTTATCCGGGTTTTCTTCTCTCTGCGTATTTTTTTTTGTTCACCTGCGAGCGCAGACGCGGTCGACTCATCGAAAAATCGTCGATCGATGCTGGTGAGTGGCTTCGACGTTTTAGTATCATTATAAACTGAACAAGTGCAGCAGCCTGCAGCTTGGGATAGAATTAATCGAACATATATATGATATACTTATACTACTCGAAATTTTGTCATTTTTTTTTACAAAATCTGATATTGCGCTTCGTGGTATGATTGTCTATAGTTAATATTTTTAATTGTCTATGTATAAATGATCAATCTTTCACATTAATTGAACGATGTAATGCAGATAAATTATCCATGTTTCATGATTTTTAATGAGCTGGCAGACGGATTAATCTCGATAAGCAACTTTTCTTCGCGAAATGATGAACGAGTAAGAGGCTTCTTGAAAGAATTAGACTTCAAGGCTCACGATTATATTGGAAATAAAAGCACGTGTATGTACAATAATGACTCTATCGAGATATAATCTCGTATCGTAAACCACTCGTTATCTTACGGAACAAATTATTCATACTGGACCATAACTCTGGTGCAAGTCAAGTAAACGCTTACACTGTTCGTATCTTTGCGTGCCGGTAGACCGTAAAGCCAGTGGTGTAGAAAATATTAGTGTGCGCTAATCTATCAGAATGCTTATACAGACGCGTTGATTAAAATAATTGTATAGCTTCATAACTTATCGTAAACATTCAATGCAAATCAAGATACAACACTATTGTATTCACATTATTACGTCAAACTTTAATATGTACAACTATATTTTTCTATAAAATCCACACTGCCAGCATTTTCGGATCTCGAACTTTTTATAAATGAGTTGGCGACATCTTTCGGCGCACAAAAGGAGATATACATATATATTTTCGGCGGAAGATCCACTTTGAGCAGTGCGAGAGAGCTCAGTTGGAATCGCGGAGCCCGAAGAAAGCCTAATTTTCCTCCGCGTCCATTGCTTTGCCCGTCCTTTTACAGCCCCGTCCTATAATCACGTCAGCGAGTTTCCAAGGCATACTGAGCCTTTGTCCCTCGGCGGCTCTCCTGCACTTTTCGACCATCACTCTCGGCGCGCCACTCGCCCGTTATGTACCTCCTCGAGCTTCGCTGCGACGCACTTTCGCGATGCTTTCTCCTCGCGCGCGGCCTCTCTTCTTCGCTCTCCTTTTTCGCGCATTGTCGGCTGTACCTTACCTAGCCGTTACGCTGCAGAGTGTCGCCTGAAAAAGAAAAACGACAAGAGGAAGAGAAAGAAGAAGAGGAAGAAGAAGAAGTGTGCGCGCAGAGTGTCGCCTCATTATTTTTGATTTACAGCTTTAACGACATCGGAGAATATAGGCGCAGTTGAGCGTGCGGCCGCGTAATCTTCGGCTGCGTGTAGCGCATTAACTGTCGAAGGCTCCGGAATTAAAGGGGAACAGACAAATGAGTCGACAATGCGTTTATTGACAGCCACTATTTGCTGGGCTAATGATTCGCGGGAATAACGACGATTCGATTTTTCCGACCAGTAGAGGAAGCAGAGGATGGGACGAATATGCGTATTCGCGAGGGATGCTCAAACTTCTTAAGAGTGCACGAGAGAGAAGTTTCATCATTTCGGAAAGTCAAAATGAGACTGATTCATACCGGACCGCTGCGGAATATTATTTTTGCTTCCTTTTGGTTTTTCAGTGCTTCATTAGACCGTCTAGACTGTTGGATGAGGTTTTCGGTCGTTAGACCAAAAATGTTTGTCTTTCCCGTAAGAAACATATGTTTTTACATTCAACGCGAATTTTGTGGAAATAAGATTACGATATATATACACCGATGAACACAAGTGAGAGGAATGACTGTATCTTTCAGTTGAAAAGAAAAATCAAATTACATCATTGTGTTTCTTTTGAAGTTAAATAAGTAGAGGATGCTATTTGTTAATTTTTACTTTTTTATATTCATCCTGATTATCACTTACATGTAAATACTAAAATTAATTTTACTTTGTATTCAATTCAATGATTTAGGTAGTTTTAATATTTATAAAAGGAATTAAAAAATTTATATGGGTAAAATATTTAAAATCTTCATAGTGCAAATGCAAAAAATATTATCATTCACAATATTTTATGTCCCACACATAACCGTATAAAAGCCATTTTTGCGTTAAATAAAATATTGGCACTATAAAAAAATTTTTTACTCCTGCCTTTAGCCAAGCATGATGTCAGTCCATGCAAAAATAACGAGTATCTAGAATTTGAGAGTCGTTAAAAGTATGTATTTTTGTACTTACATACATAGAAAAATTTTATAACGATTTTCTTCGTAGAATTTTTCGCTCTATTCGCCGTTGTACGGCCTATTATTTTGTTTTTTAAGACCCTGTATATCTAAAGCTCTTGTCAGGCTAAAAGAAAAATTTTTCGCATAAATTCAACTGAATTCTGAGTCTTTCTTAACAATATACTATTACGTGTTTTTTTTTTTCAAACCTACATACATCATCTGTCTGATTTAAAGTAATAAATGTGTGAAGTTTTCGATCATTGGAATCATTATCCTATTTTGCATGAAAAATATAGTAATTATTCTACAGAGCTAGCACAACACCTATTGCGTGCTCGATTGATACAATTTGTAGACTTTAAGAAACAAAAGAAAACACAAATGTGGAATCTGTACTTCTTAAAGCATATTATGGTTATAATAATTGACATATATTCTTTTGTCGAGCAATGTTGTGAACATGACAAGTTTAAACAAATACCGATAGCTTATTACACTTAAAACAAAACAAAGGATTCTATATCACATTAATAATATTGTTTCATTTGTCAAAACTCATATTGGATATTGTATAACGCATATGTAACACGCGTTCGAGTACGTGACACAATTGATATTGGCGAAAAGCGAACAATCGCGGCAGTTAAATTTATTTAAGAGGAACTCACGTCCATTCGTATGGACGTATCAATCCGTATCGACTCTCGATAGCTAAATGACGCTTCACTGAAAACTGTAACCCAATAAATAACAGGGCCAACTCGAATTTTCCGTGAATACCTGTCTTGACCAGACATCGAGTGCATTACCCGCGCAAGAATTAGCACTTGAAAATGCTGTCCAACAAATCTGCAGTCATTTTGGCCCTCGTCCTCGTCATTTACGTAAGTAACTCCTACTCAAGCGGTTCGTTAAGAAACGGGGGGAAAAAAAGTAATTTGAAACGGTGAAAGCTCCCTTGCGAAAGGCTATATTGGATGAGCGCACAGATAATCAGATTCGAGCTCCTTCAATATTTATACAGTTTTTTCATTGTTGAATACGCCATTAGAGTAGATGCGGCGACGCGGCGCCTTTTACACTGCTTCCAGAATGGCACTGTCCGTCTTTATTTATTCCCTCGCTTTCGCTCTGCTTTTTTCAAAGGACGAGTTTCCGTAAGCTCGATCGATTCGAGCGCCGCGTCCTCCTTTCTTAACGCCCTCGATAATGATCCAAGCTGCCCCTTTGCTCTATCTTCCTCTCTCTCTCTCTCTCTCTTTTACACAGTGCCTCGTTCACTCGCTCCCATTGCCTGAAAAATATTTTCCTCAATCGATTCCCGCCTTTGTATCCGCTCGATCGTTTCGCTCATCCGTTTCAATGGCCGATATTTCCATCGAGATAAATACGAGAGGCCCGGAGCCGTGTAAAAACTCACCATTATTATGCTTCTCTCTCGCGTCATTCGTTCTTTTTTTTTCCAGAGATTTCGCTTGGATAAAAAAGATGGAATAATTTTGCGATATAAAATGTTAACGAGATACATCCAGCTATCGAGAGCTTTCTTAGCGAATAATTTAATCATTTTCTTTAGAGTTCTCAAGCACTTTCTTTGACACTTAAGTACTATTCGTTTTAAGGTGGAATGCTCTTTTCTATGTAATTATAAATCAAATCCAATGCAATGGATTCGCTGATGCCATCGAAACTATTAGAAACTTGTTTATGATGAAGTGCTAATAGTTTAATGTTTTATAAAAAACTTATGTTTATTGAATTTATGGAAAATCTCGGTTCGTGGCAATCAATTTATAATTTCTTAGAATTGAGAGTGATGCAATCATAGATCCGACAAGAATATCTATCTTTCATTATAATTGCTAGCTGTATAGTCGCAGTTTCGTAGATTGCATTGTATTTATAGAGCGCTAAATTCACATCCATCTTAATCAAAATAGATTATAATATCTACGGAATTTTAATGAGGCGGAATATTCTATTTCATCGCAAACTAACGATACAAATAATTACACCTGAAAGGCGCGGTAACGAAATGAAAGTTTGAAATTATGAAGTTTAAGCCACGTGCCGAGGAAATTGACGATTAATCACAGCGGTATAGGCAAGGCAGCAGAGTAAGAACAGCAATTGTCGAGGGAGTGAGCAAGCGTAAGGTAATGAAAGGAAGAGAAGGACATTAAAGCGTAAAGGTCATTGAGCGTGCGACTCGGTGCGTGTAAGACGAGGGGCGCTCCTCGTCGGTTAACTCGATTCATTCAGCGTCGAATCGTCGTCGGCTCGGTTAATACGTGCCGCTCTCCTTTTTCCCCTCCGCGGAATAGAGTCATAAAGGGTTCGCGTGCAGTCGCGGCGGCTATACGGCAGCTGTCGCCACTCGCCGGTGTATAATGGGCCGCTCGCGACCAGCACCGGCATTACTTGTAATCAAGATCGACTCGGAACTGGCGCCCGCCGCCTGCACGCGTTCACTCGCGAGACCGCAGAAGGAGAATAAGTGGCCGGGTACTTGTTGCACTCCGCGGCCGGATGCATTACCTTCATCATTTTTTCCCGACAATAGGTGTGTAACTCGACTTATTAAGGCCATTACTTGTAGCCCCCCCCCCCCCCCCGGGTTTATTTGCTTGTTTACCGTCTCGTCAGTTGAGTTGTCGTCACTGGACACGACTCGCGGAGTGCGTAATTAACTAGTAGGAAAGTAATGGGCTATTAAAAAGATTCGCTAGAATTTAATCTTTTATCTATATTTATTGCGTAAAAGCTTGAGAAGGCTAGTAAATTCTATACATATAATCGCGCCCAATCTTATAGACTTGTAGGTTTTCTTTACTTCACGCGGCTAAATTTTAATCATGTCTCGTTTACAGACGATCGGGAGGACCCAAGCTCAAGAATCACCATTGGCAACTATAATGGAGGTCACTACCAAATGGTTAGAGCTTATGAGCGAATTCCACAAGATAAGAGACGCATTACCTAAGATAATATCAAATTCTTCAATTCTTCAGCCGATTCCATGACGATTACATATGCCTAATTCATCAAGAAAATTAATTTGCCATGATTTATCACATAATATTTTTTAATAAATTTATATTGAACTAAAAATAAACAAATTAAGTGCATTCCTCTATGAACCTATATTATCTAACCAGAAAAGTAGAATGCAGCCTATGATTCCTCTTTTCTTTATTAAAGAAATCATAAAATATTAACTTGAACAATTTTACTTCAGTTAATGTATTGGTATGTATTTTTTTATAATGAAAATCATAATTAGGAATGAATTACATATAGAATGTATTCAAATCACCACAAAGTTGTTTTAAAAGTAATAAATTTTCATACGTGAAAAGTAAATTATTTGTTAAAATATTTTTGTAGTTCGATATTTGATTGATGAAAAATAATACTCAAAAAATAAACAAAGCATAATTAATTTTTTGATGCGAAAACATATACCGAACGGCTGATTTATTTTTTTCGAAAACTTGTACGCCAACAATAATAAAGGGAGCTGCAACACGAGGCTCGCTGATAGAGAAAATAATAAAACCGTGAATTGGAAAAACACATAAATCTTTATTATGACGCCGGTAAAATTCAACGAATCGAACGTGATTCCCATTTTAATGTCACTTTAAAGCCAGTCTCCAAGTGGGACGTGTCAGCTAACCCTAGAATTGTTACAACCGAATTCCTTCCCCCAACGAGTATGACTGAAAGCGAACAGTAACTCCAGCCACATTAGGCAAACCAGGCCAATTTGAGGTCGCGCGAAAACGTCGCTCAACAGCCAGCAAAAGAAAGGACTCTAGATCCTCTCCAGCCGCAGTCGATGCAAAGTCCGGGAAAATGGCTTTTCCACTCGCATGACGTACGCAGCCTGTTGCGTTATCGCGAATTTCCCGCTGAAAACTTTCTCATTACTTACGTATGAAAATGCACAAGTTTTACTCGCGGTAGCTCGTCCGCAGCCGTCTGCATCTTAAGTGGCTCGTACGCGCGCGTTTCGCCGTGGTGCGCTTCTCCTCCTCCTCCTTCTCCTCCCCCGGAAAGCTAAACTTGCAGCCGCCGAAAGTTTTCGGCCTCGGGAGTTCCTTTGGAGCACGAAACAAATAAATATTCTCCCGCGTCGCACGAGCTAAACTGCGGCAAATAAACTTTGGGAACGTGCGCGAGGGTAGGGTAGGGTAGGGGGCAAAGAAAGAGTGGTAAAAGCTCCTCTATTAGGAGAGATATTGGCATTTTTGCCAGCCGAGAGCGAGCGCGCACGTGCGTTAGATAAAAAGCGAACTACTTACCGCACGCGACAATAAGGTGACGGTGCAGGCTACATGGGAATGGGTGGGAAGGGCGAATCCGATGCAAACGCGCCGCCTGTACTTCAAATTTTATAGCGGCTGCACGATTTCGCTTTCTTTTTTTATTATTACTTTATATTTATAGACTGCAGAAATGTACAGCAGCTGCGATGGTATTGGAGATATTAAATTACAATCGCTTACCTTTGTATTAAGTAGTAAGACAGCTGTTGATGGGTGAGTGGGGATCTATACCATTAAACTGAATAGATTTTTAGCAGCTTAGCGGTTGCAAACGAAAAGACTAGCGCGTGTGTCTCGGTGCTTCATAGCCGTGAGATTTATCGCTTTTTAGTTATTTTAAAAATTTGATAATAGTATCTAGTTATCTATAATAAAATATATTAAGAAACTAATTTATTATAGTATTAAAAACTTTAAATTCTTGTATGCGATAAATAAATTGTGATTGGCCAAATACGTTTAAAATCTAGGGCTGTCCAAACACTAGCAGTATCCAACCACTAAGTCACTATCCTTATATTTATTTCTTTTTTGAATATTCAGCTGCATAAATCGAGAAGTGATTTAATTTTATGCTTTTAAAGAAGTTAATTTAAAAAATAGGAATATAGTAGATTTAATAGTAGCACAATATTACGAGTTCACTAAAATAAAGTTTCTCTTCAAACGTCGAATTAGAATATTCGCGAAAATGCATTCTTGGCAGTGGAACGTCAGATTTCCAGACTTCCATTCCAATATTTTCTTTAATATTTCGCTGCTTCAGACGAAACAGTAGAATCTTCTAAATTGCATTCTCCTACCAGTTGCCAAACAATTCATTCGTTTGCATATTTTTTCTCATCGATCTTCACGAAATAATGGTGTATGCGGAAACATAAATAAAACTCTACTTCTATCCTCGTGCAATAAATATTTATTTAAGCCCACTGTAAAGGTGGCGAGAAGAGAAATAAATGGTAATGTCACATCACAACATTATATTAATACATGTATACAAATTTGATGATTATTGTCAACAAAAACTAATCCTGAAAGTTTTAAATTCGCAAATATTCACATGAGCAATTAAATGATTAACTCGTCTGACTTTTTAATTTCCAGATAGTTAGCTTAGGATTATTAAAAACTGACTTTTGCTATCGATCAAAATGTGCGGTAATCAAGTAATTTACACGAAAACATTGCTAAGCCCAAACGAATACTTCTTTCCGGAGCAGAAGAACGCATTTTCTGCTTTCTTAGTCAGGCAGAAAATGCGTTCTCAACCCAAGTAGTAAGTACAATCACCAAAGTCGAGACAAGCGCGTTGACTCGAAGTCGACAAACATTATCCCAAGTATCCGGATTCATCGAGCTAACAGTTTGAACAACTGGTCTTTACTTCTTTCTTCCCTCCCCTCAACATTTGGTCCACGTGGGGCTGGGGTACCACTGCTTTTTGGCGACCCACTCGTTGGCGTGGGACGAGGCATAGGCGCTACTCGAGCCGACGCTCACCGCTGCAGGCCAGGCCGGTGGAGGGCCCGAGATGGTTACGACCGGTCTGCCCTGGACGGAGCCCACGTGGACCGGACCGTAGCGCGAGGCCGCCTGGGCCACCGCCTCCGCAGCCGCCGCTGCGCTCCAGCCGGCGACCAGTGGTTGGAGAGAGCAGGCCACGTGGTTGTGGTCGATGTGGTCCTTTACGACGATGGGTCGGTGTACGTGTTGGTAGATCGGTCTCTCTGCGAAACGAACAAAGCTGGATTAGAGAAACTTGTTGGGAAAATAAATTTCCCTTCAATTTGAATTTGTAAACGATGTGACATATTGAACGTATTTTATAATGGACCGCGTATTTTTTTTACCTTTAAGTAATGTAAATAACATTAACATTTATCACCACTCGTTTAAATAAAATACGTTTAGATAGATAAAGTATTTGCATAATTAATTAACATCGACTGAAAGAACTGGAATAGTATTTACTGAAAATAATAAACGAAATATCAAACTATTTTTATTTAATCTTACGTGTGCATTTAGATTTTAAACTATTAGTACAATAAGACAAATATTATACCGTTTATTTTCTCTAAATCCAAATTAATAAGCCACCATTATTAAAGCTCCTTTTCTATCAGCATAAGGTATCGCATTATACTTTCATAAACAATTTAGCTTCTTGTACACCGAATACGCATCATTCTCTAAACCCGTTTAAAAAAAGAATAAAGTGAAAGCCAGCGCATGTACCGGCATTTTTCATTCAACCCATCCCAACCCAACTGCGGCCAACTACCAGCGCATCGGCAATTTCGTCAGTTTTAACAATCACCTTTGATGTAAACGGTCTCCTGCGGATGGTCGATGATAATCCGCTCGTAGCTGGGCACCGACACGTAGTTGTGCGCCAGAGCGTCGGCGTGTGCGTGTGCCTCGGCATGTGCGTGAGCCTCCGCGTGCGCCCGGGCTTCGTTGATGGACGGACCCACCGAGGGTCCGATTATGGTCACCGGCCTCTCCGACGGTCCCACGATCGTCGCAGGCGCTGCCGAGGGTCCGATGATCGTCGCCGGTGCGACGGAAGGTCCGATGATGGTGGCTGCACCGGAAGAAGGCCCGACGATGGTGGCTGCCCCGGAAGAGGGTCCGACTATGGTGGCTGCCCCGGAGGAAGGCCCGATGATGGTCGCTGGGCCGCTGGCCGGAGCGATGATCCTCGCCCCACCCTCGGACGGACCCACGATGGTCGCTGCACCGGCGGATGGACCTACGATGGCTGCCGCGCCGGAGGAAGGTCCGACTATGGTGGCTGGCCCCTCCGAGGACCCGACGATCGAGACCGAGCCTTGACGAGGGCCTTGGACCAGGACTGGACCTTCGTATGGTCCTATTATGGCTGGAAAGAGAAGAGGGGCTGTATTGCAAAGGCCAGTATCGGAGCTGAAGCACATTTCATTGCCTGAAATTATGTTTTGAATTACCGGTGACCATATGGATTATCGACTGTGAAACAAAAAGTGGCAGTCTTAGCCGAACCCAGGAAACATTCCAAAGTTGATTTTTGCAAATTAGCATTAGCTGTGCAACGATTGATATGCAGCATGAGATTAGTAGATTAGTCCTGAGTTTAGTCTGACAGAATGTTTACAGACCGTGCGATACCAATGTGTTAATATCGAATATAAAATGCAGTTTGGGGAGTTCATTTCCTCGTAAATGATTCTTTATTCTCTGTATATAATTGGTTAACAAGGAGAGTCATCATCCATTAAGTCATGGATGTTGCTGTAAGATTACAAAGACATTATTTAACAAAAAATGTGAAATACGTGTCTCAACGTTTATGCCAATGGGTTATTGACCTTGTCAAATAGTTTTTAAGTCCACCATGATTTTTCATGTATATTGATTAAACGGGCTTTAAATCGGGCTCCAAGGCTCATTGACATAAACACCGCGCGACACGTATAAACTCTCCTTGTAAGATTATCTAATAAGGATAAAATTTCTTAAGCTTATTAACATTTATCTTTAGCTGTCTTATTGATGTTTCGACTAAAAAATAATTGCATATTTTTAGATATAAATATTTTTTGCGTGCAAAAGTCATTGATACTTTTGATAAACAGTTACACAGGTGATTTATAAATATTTAACGGACAGCTGAGGAATGAAACGAGTTTAGAGTGTTTTGCTTTTGGAACTTGATAAAACGAGTTCTCTTATCAACGAATGATTTATTCCGAAGGCTGCAAGAACAAGCACGTCATTAAACCGCATTTCCCAAAACTCTTTTCTTGCTTATTGTATTTCAATATTGTTCAAACTCTATCCTGGAGTGGTTAAATAATGTCAAGATACCTATATGCACTATCGAAGCGTTAACGTCGTTAACCTCGCAGTTCGAAAGCCAAAAGCCAAAAGCCAAAAGCCGAAAAGCCAAAAGGCAAAAGCAGAAGCGCAAGGGAGCCGCAGGAGGTGCAAATAATGGGAGTAAGCGCGTAATACATTAGTGGGATGGATGAGAGGCGAGGGTGAGGTGTGAGAAAGAAAGCCTGGCGAGGGATCGATCCGGGCTCATAATGCATCGTGATTGGCGAACCATTTGACGAGGCGTCGGCTCCTTTGACAAGAATCGGGCTTGCGGCGTGACCGGCAATGACAGCGCCATTAGAGTGGCCAAGGGTCAGCCTCGGCTGGTAGCCGTAGTCGGCGATTATACCACCTGTTGCTCCTGCCGAACCCACTGATCCGTGATAAGGCCAGATACTTGCCTCGGCCCCCACCGCCAGCAAAGTCGATAGCGCCAGCTGCGATTCCAGACATATTTATTCATTTATTTACCACTGCCGTACGCTGCCTTGCGGCGACTTCGCGAGATCTACTACTACTCCCCCCCCCCCTTCTTTCTACCACGCATTTCATTAGCACTGCCGAGCCTATGCACTTGTCCGCCTGTGTTGAGTCCCTCGCCTCGATTAACTTATCTGGCAACACGTGTCTAGCGGAATTCATTTTTAACCGCTTCGAAGCTGCGATTCGTTAAGTAATTCCATCGCCGAGCTCTTAATCAATGATCACCTATACAGCACATTCGTATTTCGACCAGAGCTGTAATGGTCTGGAACGGAAATAATCGATGTGTGCAGCATTAAAGCTTTATTGCACGCTTTATTTCTCTATTTTTTTCCGAGCTTATATATCGAGCCTTGACGACATGCACAGATTTTAAAAAGCTAACATGATTATGCTGAGACTCGAAAATCCGTTAAGAGAGGCATTAGAATTCATATGCATATTCATTTATTCACGCGTATGCAAATTTTCGTTGAGCTCTAAAAAACACTCTTAACGAGTCGCATTGTTACGGATTTTTTTATCGTCTCAGCGGGATTTCGGTTTATTTATTTTCGTTTAAAGAAAAGAGAAAAATGTCGTTTCGTAAATTACGAAAAGATCTCAGAAATAATTAAGAGTCAGGAGCAAAATTAATACAATACAATATTCAGATGATATGTATCATCTGAACCGAGGGTGACGTTGGCACTGATTAATAATCAAAATTATATAATAATTTGAATTTGTTTTGAATGGAATGCTGCTGCAACACAAATAATCTAAATGATTTCACGTTATATTATAATATTATCTACATTATTCATATTATATTACATGCCGTTTAAAATAAAACTCCCGAGTAATTGGATGTTTAGAGAACACAAGGTATTATTCAATATATTGTTATATAGCTTTGCATTAAAATCTTTTGTAATTTATAATAATACAATCTACTACATTATGTTTAAAAAAATATTATAAAAAGTTGATTTGCACTTATATAACACATAAATCAATAAAAATGTATATTTTATGCTAATGTAGCAGCTAACGTTTTTCTCTCTCAATTCTCATATAAATAAATAGAAATAAATACGTGTGCGAAAATCTATCCTGCAGAATAGTGTGCTACCTATGCTGTTGGTTCGCTAACCCCACCTCAATATTTATAATAGCGAAAAGAGCGGTCAGATACTAGATATTATAATTTTTGTTTTCATGAATTAATAAATCATCTTGTTTATCATCTTGTTCGAAAAATGATCAAAATATAGTTGTTGCTTATATATCTTGATTTATTCTAGCTCGCTAGTTTGATTACAAATAATATAAAACTGATTACAGTAATCGATTGTTATTTCTATTTAAAGGTAAAATCGCGTTTGATAAAAGTAATACTTGATCCAGTGATAAGGTACATACTACCTTAAAACATTTTATTCGAATTTTTTGTTTGAGTTGTAACATAATCCAGTATTGCGGCCGGATATCCGTAACTTTTATTGCTCGGCATAATGTAATTTGGGGGGAGTATTTTCGTGTTTTTCGTTAACGAGCGTTTATTCGGTCGCGTCGAGCACAAAACGAACGAAACACACAGAGAGAGAGAGAGAGAGAGCACAAAAGGGGGATGGAATTAAACGAAATCCCGATTGGGCAGTAAAAGCTGCATTCGCCGGGGCTCGAGATTGTTTTGATTCCCACTCCCGCGGCCACTCCCAGGCCAACTTAATGAAGATGGCTAATATAAGCCCCGGTGGGCATTAAGCGGAGAGCACCGTACTCGCGGGGCGCTTTCGAGTGTTTTTCCAACAGAAGCACCGCACCGTATAACGTCTTTTACGGTGACTTCCGGCGTGCGACGGCCGCGCGGCGGTGGCTCTATAAAGTGGGCCTCTCCGAGGTAGCTCCTAAATCGCTCGCGCGCGCGGCCCAGTCAGAGCTGGCGCAAACCCTTCACCCTTCAGCTCGTCGAGCCACACGCGCCTCCCCATCGTTTCGGCACGCCGTAATGCCAAAGCCCTGGCCCGCTCGCACTTACTCCTACATATATACACACTCGTATATATATAATCTCGTATATTTAGGGTATATGCGTCGCGTCCGCGTATAGTGCGTCGGCCCCAATGAGAACGTATATAGGCATTGCGCGCGACTCTAGCGACTATTTGCATAACTCGGTTGCCTGCACTGCACACGAGTCCGGGACGTGCCGCGAATGAGTGCGTGTGTACAGCAGCAGCAGCAGCGGCGGTCACAAGGTGAAAACTGCCACGCATGTCACTCTCTCTCTAGTCTCTGCCCCCGCACGCGCGCGCATTCGCCTCGACGCGCTTTTATGATTTTCTACGTGGGAGGCATTCGAGCGACGATTTTTCCTTTTCTTTATTTCTTTCGCTCTATCGTAGCGCTGCTGCTGTTGCTGCTGCAGCGAGGGGCAAAAGAGAGGGATTGCGTCCTTCCGCTCTTTGGCCCAGCGAGCACCGAGAGCTGCGGAGAAATTCGCCGGAACCGGAACTCCAGGGGAACCACTGGCTCGCGCATATTTGTAGATGCAGTTGCGCTTACCCTCATTAGCTCTAGAGGACACTTTTTTCGCCTCCTCGCTTATTTCGTTCGCTTACTTTAACGCTGCGCGCTTTTTTTCCAACAAATCAACGCTTTGCTTTCGTTGCATCGTTTATATCGAGCTTAACTCTTTGGCGGGAAACATTATTTTCGTCATTCGATATTGTGACCTGTACCGAGTCGATTTTTTGTAGTTATGTATACCATTTAATTCTACTATTAACAAGGTATAAAACTTAAAGCTTTGAAAAAATTGAATATGGAAGAATCAATAATTGACTATATTTAATGTGTCATAATAAATTGAATTTAAGCGAATGTAATGAACTAATTACAGCTAAACACTGACTAGTGGAGTGTATAATTATACATGATACATGGTTTTATTAGCTTTATTAAAAGTCTATTTAAATCGCGCTGTTGAATTTTAATGAGCTACGATAAAGAGCATAATAATCCTATAATGTATTGTTTCAGACTGAATAATACTGTTTTTTTACCTTAACTTTAAATTAGAACAAAGATTTATTTTCACCTTCACATATTTATTATGTTAATATTTCTACTAATTTCTCTGAACCTACTTATATGACATTTAATTATATAGTGCAGAATTCTGTCTAACCGTACTACTCTCATTCGATTTTATAACACACGACCAATTCACTGTCTTAAATCACTATTGCAACTGCTTACTCTTCAACAAAATTCACTGATTTCGATACCGTACCCGTTTATCTTAACAATTGCGCGCAATTTGACTTTTACAACTACTTTCACTGATCCCATCTGAATTCGATACCGTTAAACGTTTGGGTTTGGCCCTTACCAAAATAAACATGGCTGCTGTTACACACTCGTTAGAATCGATCACTAAAAAAAAAAAAACAACGATTTCGTTAGTCGGTCATTATTGTCGACCGATCACTCGGAGACTGATCATCCCACAGGGCGACTTATTCTTTTTATACATTCGTCAGTAAGACCAAGATGCATGGGAAATATCATCACCACGCCTCGTTCAATCTGACGCATAGACAGAGGCAAGGATGGACTGTTCCTAATAGAGGATGCGAGGATACCCGGCTATTCTTCACGCCCACGAGCTTAGCAGACTCGCCAAGTGCGTATCTCATCTAATGCAATTTCACATTTTTAATATTGCGCTCCGAGTCGCTATTATAGAAACTTGCGTTCTGAACTTTGCTTTGCATGCATCATCGCTTTATATTCCATGTGACGGAAGGTGAACTGTATATTATATCTTCTTACGAGGACAGAGAAAAAAGAAGCAGATGAGGATCGAGTGGAGCGTTCGGATCGGAGACGTCCTTCCAGACATTATTAAAGTTAGCTTTGCAAGATCAGACCCACGCGCGGTCACTTATGGCTCGATTAGCTTATGGGGACTTTGATGGGCGTATCCCAGTAGAATAATAATCGGCTTGGCCTTGCAAGCGTTATATCGTCATTTTCCTTTAATAACTTTGTACAATAATGAAAAAACTTTGATGAGGAAAGTGTGACAAGTTGCTCAAATCTTCCACTTTTGTCCAATGCATGGGACGCTGTGATGAAGATGTGTTGATTTCTACTTGCAATAATGGAACGAGATGATGAGTCATAATGTTCTGGTATACCTCTATAAGATCAATCGTTTAGATCATTAATTTTCAACGGCGATGCATTGAATGCGAAACATTAAGTAATAAGAAGCTCGCACAACCAAAATGTCGAGGGCAAGTCGGTATCCAGTTCCGGGGACGATCCCTCCCTCGTATATAAAGTAGCAGAAACGATGGTCCAACGAAGCCAGACGCGACAAGGATGATCTACGAAGATGAGAGTGTGCGAGGCATCAAAGTGATCTTCGTCGTCAGTAAACGGCTCCTAAAGCCCAATCAAAATCTATGATACTGAGCTATGATGGCCTCCTTGACGGGCGCAGAGTCAACGCGTCCAGCAGCTACATCATTTAGGGCGGCGAGTCTCGCAATTCCTCTCCCTACAGGTTACACGGAAAGCCTCTGTTTAATATGCATAAGCGTATATTACTTTAACAGGCAGCTTGACCCATCGCTTAGAAGTAATGGCTCGAGCCACGTGCTTGCATTTCGAGTGTGCCGAGCACACATTTATAGAGCATAAGTCAAAGCTGTGCAAACCCACGGCGGCGGCGGCGGTGGCCGATCGATTACCTCGCGCGCCTATATTCCCTCGCACCCGATGTACCGGCCAGCTACTGTGCTTTTTTATTCATTCGTTTTTCCCGATTGCTTTGTTACGAGCGATGCTTACATTTCACTTTCTACTGTATTTACAAACCTTTGTACGACTTTTCCAATGTTTATACTTTCGATTCTTTTACGCAGCTTCTGTTAATCACAATAATTCCACAATAATATCTTTAGCTATAATAAATTTTCCTTTCCGATCCGAGTAGGATTTAGAGTTTAGTATTTTATTAATTAAAGTCATGAATTTCGTCAATGGCTAAAAGTTTTCAAAATACTGGTTTGTTATTGGTAAAGTACATTTTATTCGCATTTATACATTTTTTCCACTTGAATAATAACCTTCCTGTGCATGAATTGAACAAGAAAGTTAACGCGTTATATACAGGAGGGCTAACAATTTAAAACATTTTTTCAACATGTAAAGATATTTTAAGAAACAAAAGTAGCTTTTTCAAACGATAATAAAAAATGTCATACTAAAAAAGCACAAGACAATGCCTGTACTTTTACTTCTGCTGCATATGTCTTTTACGAACGTGGGTCTTATAAAAAGTGAGTAGAGAACAACTGGGGCGCCTGTAGGGCGCTGTTTGTGACAAAAGTAAGATGAAATTGCATAATTTGATAGAAAAATAGAGAGAAAAAGATTTACGCGTCGCCTACAGTATTATATTGAGAACTTTCATTGGACATTTTAGTTTCAAGCATCTTTTGGCAAAACAGAATCAGAATTAAAATAATTGAAAATGTGTAATTTGTCTACTGCTAAAACCATTGCAGACTCTTAGAATATTTATTTTTTATAATTCTTTGCAGCAGTAGTATGTACTGTTTTGATTGTATATTATATGTTGTTCATCAATGCCACAGCCGCATAAATTAGGAATACGATTATCTAAATATAGTATTTTGAAAAAATATATCTATGACTGAGTTTCCCAACAACTTTTTCTCAACGTTCGAATCAATTATTACGGTTTCGAAAGCTTCAGCACCTTTTCTCGCCTTTTATTCTCGGCCGTGTAGAACAAAGGGATCGGCTCCGGTGCTTTTATTCCCTGGGTGACATTGAAAAAAAAAAAAAAAATATGGCTAAAATCGGATATTGGCTAGCGAGAGAATAGCCAACTGATTGAGGAAGCATCAAAGGCAATTTCCTACAATTATCGACTTGACAAACGGGCAGGCGTTCGAGGTATCGCCGCACACATTGTTCATACAATGGACTCGGGGATTACATAGGCGAGAAACAGCTTCCTCCGCGACTACCGAGAAAGGCCTTGCCCTGTCAAAGCCTGACGTATGCATGTAGAACGAACTCGCTCGTATTTAACGCGCTTACCTTATATATATATAT
>UELV01174595.1:735-16599 GCA_900490015.1 Megastigmus stigmatizans | reverse complement strand
CTCTCTCTCTCTCTCTCTCTCTCTCTCTTTCGCGCTGCGCTCATTGCCTAGTGAAAATCGCGATTGCGCATGCACTCCCGACCGTCCGCTTCTTTCTCTCGTCCGTCAACACCCACGTTTCATTTTTATTTGTGGCGCACTCTCCTATCGTTTTTTCTTTTGTGTTAAGATGTTCGATGTGTTTGTAAATTAACGCCGCGTTAAGAATACAAAACGTATGATGTTGTATTTTGGTATGCACGGACAAAAAAAGATTTAGTTGTATAGCATCCGATGTTATTAGTTGACTCCTATTTATTTTCATGAAAAAATTAATTTTAAAATCCCTTATTATTATTATCATATTATTACAACACTACAACTTCATCTGCTCTTTCGATCTGTTACGTCGAATCATGGAATCAGTTCGCCTTCCGATAAGACTAAACAATTTTCCAGAGCACGATCGATGTAATCTGCACACAAGCAGTCTTGTTCCATTCTCTGAACATGGCCGTTTTTCCTCACCTCTCGGAGATCTCGCCGATAGACGGAGGGTTCACTCGTTGCAAGCTAAAGTGTGCACAGGGTACACAAGAAGCAGTGGGGAGTGGGCGGGTGGGTGGTTTAGCAGTGCGGAGTGAGTCATCCCGTCCGAGGATACACACGCGTGCAGTGTGTAAAATAGCGAGCCCCGGTAAAACACGAGGCGTGTGCAGTCCGCGGCTAAGCGAAATCGAGCACGAGATACGATCTATGCCGAGTTCTATACGATGTGTGTTAACCACGGCAATGGACTGCTGATATTTGCCTATACAATTTGCGCGCGTGCATATTCGCGATGATGGACCGGAAATTGTTGCTCACGTTCTCCTGTTCTTCGGGTGACTCTTATGCTTTGTTAATTGATATTGGGACATGTACAATTTTATATATTACAAACGGTTGTGAATTTATAAAATTTAGATCTACCGTGACAAAGAAATAAAATACACTATATTATGTTTTAGAATGATTAATTGTTTCTCTCTTCATCAAGAGGCTAATATAATTATGTGGTCCCTTATTTACTTATATATGACTTTCGTGAATGCCTGATTTATATGAATTTACTTTAAAGTAAGAAGTATTTAATAAAAATTTGAATTTTAATTGATCAAATTATATTTATTTTTTGAATATATAATGATGGGCTAACCCATTAGGACTTGAATGAATGTGTAAATACAAAGATTTGTCTCTGAGAACACAAAATAGTTGACCGCGGCTGTGTATTATTTCATAAAAATCAAACAATTATAAAAACAGGTAATTTTTATAAAAATAAACGTGATCAGTTATTATCCACATAAATACATATTATTGAAAAAATGTTTCAACCTAACCTCCTAATATCAGTTCTTCTTATGAATTTCAATTTATATAGTTGTTATAACTAATGCATTTATGTATAATTATCATAATTGCGTATAAGATGTCAGCTTGCAGAAACATCATAATTTACCAGACTATCGAACGTTTAACCACTGGTACAGCATCTGTAATAGAGTACACGAACACAGGGCTCGCTATTGTGCGCTTAAATCCTCGTCGAATATTATTTCGCGCTCAAGCGGCGGCTAAATGTTCCGTTTAAAGCTGCTCCTCTTCCCCCGCACTATTGCTGCGTCGTTGCAGGATTAATGCAATAAATAATGTATCGCAACTGAGCCTATAGGCATTGCGGCTCGCGCCGATAGCGTAATTGGGTCGCCGCCGATACGCACACATCTGTACGTATATATGTGTGTGTGTACACAGACGCACACCATAACCTGCACTTATAATTGTGTGGAAGCTCGTACGCGCGAGAGCGTATGGTACCGCTACAGCTCGAGTATATATAAGAAAAAATTCGTGGCGCAATTATGGCCGAACGTTATGGGGCCAACGTTGATCCACAGTATTGCAGCGCGACGTACTCCTAAATCCCCATAGCGCGCGGCGAGCAATGCGCACCTAATTACGCCGGGCGCGCAAAAATGACAAAAATCGCACTGGCTCGCCTCGCGAATTCGTCCAGCTCCTCTTATTATACCCTTTAATTAAAGCGGCCGGATGAGCGCACTCTCCTCGCTCGTCGATCGCCTCGCCCGATAAGACACCAAGTCTGCAGCTTGATAAAAGCACTTGGCGTTGCGGACCGACCGGACTTTCGCGTGCGCAATTAGCGGGATTCCCTTGCCGCGGAGTCGACTTTAAGCAAATATTTTTTCGGTACGGCTTATTTTGGTGGAATTAAAACACAAGCGAAAAATACTTTTGAATGCCTTTATTAATCATTGTTTAATTACGCTAATAATAAAATTTTTTTTACAATAATTAAATATAGTTTTTGTGAACATATCTAACGCTCACTTGTTTCATAAATAAAATCACGTATAACTAACACTTTATTCAAATCACTTGGTCATATTCAATGATTCAGTTTCAAAATTTATTATTCATAAACTTAAATAATTTTTTATACAAGATATAAATTTATAAAGAATCTTTGTAAATCTTAGACGCCAATGCACGGAACAATTTTTCCACCAGTTGAGGCTGCGTTTCCGCCATTTCCTTGTACCCAGTAGTTTGCACCACTTGTTTAGGATGATTGATGATAAACTTGATTACATTCCATTGCAACTTTTCGAGGAAATACTCGTTCGAATAAACCAGAAATTCGGCAGCATTGGAAATGTTTATCTGCTTAATCATCTCTATTTCACATTTTTTCTGCAGTTCAGAATCCAGAAACTCGTACTTCATGGCGGCATCCAGAAATTCTTTCGAGTTGACTCCAAGGTCATCGACATTACCGGTGTACAGAAATTTCAACACCATACTCATTATGTCAACATTAATGTCGGTGATCTGGAACTCTGTCTGGTTTGGATTGTCCACGAACAACCACTCGAGAACTGTGCTTCTCGCTGCCAATATGGCCTTGTGCGCCGCGTATTTCTTCTCACCTACAACCAGCACCACGTCATTCAGCCTCTCGCTGAGCAAGAGCCACTGAAAATTGTTCACTAATCGTCTGTTGCTCGTCTCTTCGTCCTCGATATGGGAACCCGTAATGTCAATGGAGTAACTCAACTCGACTGTGCTCACACTGATGTCGCAGTGGATTATCAGCATATCGTTTAAAAGCAAATTATTGTCTTGATTCATGACTATATCTCGTTTGACGAATTTGTCGAATCCGTATGCTTGCTCTGAGAAGCAGCACATCTCGCTCTCTGATATGTTTACTTTAGCCTTACCATATTTTAATATCGAAACCTTGAATTTGCCCTTTATGTCGGTATTCATGTCGCTTGCCAGCTGAAGATATACCGACAGATATTCCTTCCATTTTTTGTCCGAACCTCCAGGATACAGTTTCAAACGCCATTGTTCGGGAGATTTTTCGGTAATGCTAAAGGTCGGAGAGTCCAAAGCTTTTCCAGGATCACTGGGGCAGTAGCTGAAGTTGTTTATCACCCAAGTGTATTTGAAATTGAGTACTTGCATATCCGTATGACCATGCCCTTCGACCATTGCAACAAATACTAAAAGAAATATTATTTATCAATTGCTTTGTATAACTATTACACTGTTCAATGGCCGAGCCGAAATTTTGAAATTTCAAAGAACGGCTTTACTGTGTTGAAGACGAACCGCTTCAGAGTTTCGGGTTTATTTTTGGAGAGTCACGACAATACTGAACGTTAAACTGTAGTGAAGAGCTAATGCTATTCATTGGCAATATTTACTTATTGTTCTCATGTTCAACTCGGTAGAATGAAAACTTCGGATCAATGTCATTTGAAATTCAGAGAAAATAAAATTGTAATGTATTTAGTTACATACTGCGGATCTAGAGATATTTCCACGGTAATTATAGAAGCGCATCTCTTATTGTATCTATGGTTATGGATCACGTCGTTCTATAATGTACCATAATTGTTTCAAGCGATCCAAGTCGTAAATAATTCAACGACCCGATCATTTCATTCCAATGAACAAATCAACGACAAACATCATCCTATACCTTTTATGTTAATGCCATACAAATATAGGGGAAAAAAAATCATTCTCTTAGATACATAAACACACAAAACTCGAGGGATCCCAATACACACCCATACACACATTCCCGTATTCCCACTCGCGTGGGTTGCTGTTTACCAGCAATAAAACTAATTTCGCGCGAACACACAAACGACTGAATCGCGCGCGTGCTCTTGTATATACACCCTATACAGCACAATGGGTAACGCGAAGAAAAACAAATGACAGTTGGCACACTAAATCAGCATCGAGCACACTCCAGCTAGACGCGTGTGCGTGTATACACACCACAAGGCCTGCCCTATATATCTATACATATATGTATATATATACACACTCGTGTGCAGCAGCGTCATCCACCGCAGCGCGCACAAAGACTATTGCGGTATATGGGAGATATTGGCCGAAAACATTTTTAACGTCGCCGATCAAGCGGCCCGACCGCCGCCGACAATGAGAAAGCGTATATTTGCCAGCTCGCACATACGGCCCATTCCATGGATCATTGAATTTCTATGCTTTGACGGATATCTCCGCGCCGTGATGCCGATCCCGCGCAGTTTTCGACTCCCCCTCAGTTGTCTCTCTCTCTCTCTTTTCTTTCAGCCGCCCCACTTCGCACATTAGACCGCTTAAACCACGACACAATTAATCTATTACCTTAAACCGGCTCGAATTTTCGAGTGCGCCGATTTCCACTCAGCTTTGCTCTGGGCAACGGCTCCCCCGCTAGTGCAAAGGTCACGTGGCCTACGTTTGTGTGTGTGTGTGTGTGTACAAGCGCAGAGTTCGGGGGACTCGAGAGGGTACTTCGCGATATTCACGGGGCTATTGCTTTCATTGGGGATTAACGACGCCGACAAGAGTGAGTGAGAGAGAGCGAGGCCTTTAGCCAATTAACATATGAATCGTTGATAATAAAAAGAGCGCCTTTCTCTCCAATATATATATATATATATATATATACACTCGTTCCTATTGCTCTGCTCCCGCGCACACACACACGCAGGTACAAAACAACGGGATATATCGCATCTAGCGGCGGCAGCTTTTCTCATTCGATCCTTCATTGTTGTCATTGCTTATTACACCCTCGGCTTTCTCTCTGTGCGGCTGCCTGCCAACCCTTTTTTTTTTTGGATGCCAAAGCGCGCAATCGAATTGTAATTCCTCATTGTACTGATGCGAGTGCAGGAAGAAGGGCCCCTGAGCTCACCATCAACGATTGATTCGAAACTTATTATATTTCGTGCTCCATAAATCGCGCGTGTATGAATAAGGATCAGACCGAGTGTCTATGTGTGTGTGTGTGTGTGTGTGTGTGTGTCGATACCGCTATACCGCATCTAGCTAGCCGCTTATCTCTCCACTGGGATTTGCCGGTGTGAGCTCCGACGCGCGGGGATGCGAAAAATGCTGCTACGAGGTACGTTGGAAGGAGCGATGATTCGCACTGGAATTGCTCAAGGGCGGCTATATATATACAGTGCCTCGAGTTTCTGGGATTCTTCGCATCCCCGGCGTATCTTCTGTATACCGAAGGATGGGGATATGGAGAGAGAGAGTGAAAACGGTTTGCCGTTAGGGTCGAATCCGCCGTGAGAGATAGACGTAAGTGCGCGCTCGAAGGGTGTATAACGCGATTTTTTTTTCTTTTTAGGGCTGATAATCTGTTTCGAGAGGAATTCATTGTGCGCTAGCGCTGTAAAGTTTGATGCATCTGCCTTTGCGATCGAGGAGTAAATCCGTATATAATTGTGCGAGAACTACTCTTAGCAGAACTGATTTTACCTTTTGCACAGGAACGACAATTTCGAATTTGACATATGGTTGGGTTCTAAATTTAATTTCTATGATTCGGTTAATTTATAAAATTTCAAGTCTTTTCGAAAATTTCGAGATGGTACACACAATCCTGACAATTATTTTAAGAGAAACACTGTTCTTCATTTCAATTATTTCATTTGATATGAAAATTTTATTGAAATTCTTACAATGATTTCCAGGATGTAATGGGTACATATACGAGAAGTTCAATTTGTATATTTACTTACATATATGTAAAACTGAATACAATTTGTAAATTATATTATTAAATGAATGAATAAACAGGTCATATTACGAAAATTAAAATTGGGTGAAAATTATTTATAGATACGGCACATCGATTCGAAATACGCCAATAAATATATCGTGTGTAAGTAATTAGTTTAATTCACAATATAATATATATATCAATTAATTCAATACACAAATATAAAGCATAAAGGAATAAATGCGTTTAAAATAAAATAATACACCTTCATTGAATCCATCATTTATATTATTCTACGTCTGCACATTTCTTTATTTGGTATTCGCCAATTACAGAGCGTATGGAATAACACTTCCGAGAAGAATTTCCCATCAAAAGTCCCGAGCCGCTAAGCGCGAAAAGGTCCTCTCGCGCTTAGCGCTCCGGCGAAAAAACCCTCATCTGAATCACGCAACTTGAGCTAATAAAATAACAAATTTACTTTCATATACTCGCCCACACCCTCGCTCCTTTATAATATATATGATTCACGCGGTCTTATGTAAATCTACCTATAGAAAATCGTAGCTACACACATGCCCGCTACTCAAGTGTTGATCTTACACTCACAAGACCCGCTGCCGCGTATAATCGGACCTCGAGGACCTCATTTTTACGGAGAAAAATCCCCATCCTCACGGCTAGAAGAAAAAAAAAGAAGAAGCATAACAATGAAAGCACGTGCACTTGTGTGCGCGTTTCGCGTTTGTTCTCATGAGCTTATGCCAAGCGTGCATAAGGAGCTGTGCAGCGCAAGTCTCTTGCGTAATCAGTTATATTCCAAGTATATTCGAGATAAAAGGCTTGGAGAATTATGCTAATTGTCAATTATTATCTTTTTACACGTGTTAAAAGCCAGTTTACCTAGCTCTAACTGCAACGTATTTATTCGCTGTTATCTATAGAAATAATGTTACTTATGTTAAATGCGTAATTGCCGTTCATACTGTGTGATCAATGAACCTCAAGTTAGATAAATACGTACAGCACATCCAAACCGACGCTAAGATAATCAATACAAAATGAGGATTCATAGTATAAAAAGATATAACAAAGCCTCGTCGAGAAAATACAGATTGGAGTTTCGGTAAAGGTCGGATAGACGCGCAGCAGTGCGCGGCCCACGGGCCGTACGTCACTCTCCACGCGAAATAATCTAAACTCTTGGAATATGAAATCTGCAGCCGCTGCACACATGGTAACGGAGCTTACGCACGCATTGGCCACGCATACCCACACACGCACACACAGAGAGACACTGGTGTGGGAGATATAGAGAGGGAGGCGCAAATAAACAGGCAGGAGCTGCACACGCGGACACATGTAAACAGGGCGCTATATATTAGCCGAGAGCGGGCGAATAGCATTCGCGTACCTGACACTCGAATGTGCACGGGACGCCTGGGTCACCCTATACTCACGCGCTTAGCGCATCCTCCTCCTCCTCCACCTCCAGCAGCAGCAGCAGCAGCAGCAGCAGAAGCGCAGTTAGGCTGCATATAGGCATCAGCGGCGCGGCGGTAGGGCAGCCGCTGTACACACACACACATGCACAGTGCGCCGCGCGCTGCGCTCGATCGCGAGATATATATTCGAGGAGAGGGATTTCGAGCATGCACGCGTATATTAATCGAGGGTGGAATATAACCGGCCCTCTCTCTCTCTCTCTCACTCTCTGCAGTGCACAGTTCCTCGGAGCAGCGGCTCGTGAAATGTTGCCTGTACTTGCTCTCTCTCTCTCTCTCTCTCTCTCTCTCTCTCTCTCTCTCTCTCTCTCTCTCTCTCTCTCTCTCTCTCTCTCTTCCTCGTCGTTGCTGTGTGTGCGTGTAACCTTCTCTCTCTCTGTCTTTTATACCTCCTGTTTGGCGGCGGTGCGCGTGTCTATGTGCGTGTGATATAGGGTTGATACACGTAGAGCGAGAGAGGGAGAGAGAGAGAGAGAGAAAGAGAGAGAGAGAGGAAAGGGAGAGATGATGACTCGGGGGCAGCGCGGGTATATCTGTACAACAGCGGAGCGATAGTACAGCGGTAGAGATGGGCAAAAGGGTGCGGATGATGCGGTGGACTACATCGAGCCCAGCCGAGTGTGCTTCATTTGTGGCGTAGCAGCCTGTGAAATTTCGGATCTCACTTTTATCCCTTATATCGATTAACGGGCCACCGAGCGAGAGAGAGAGAGAGAGAGAGAGAGAGAGAGACCCACGGGACGTGTAGAAGTTCTACTGCTCTGCCCCTTCGTGCAGACTCGGTTACTGCACCCCGGGTCTCGCGTTTTCTCGCCTTCTCTCTCTCTCTCTCTCTCTCTCTCTCTCTCTCTCTCTCTCTCTCTCTCTCTTGTCCGCTTGCTCGCTTTTTCTCTCCCTCTACTTTATGCTCTCTTTCCAGAGCGCGTCGTCTCTCTTTCGGAGCAAACGGGGCGTATCGAGGAAATTCGAGCGGTCGAAATCTGTCAGGGCCAGGAATTTTAAGTGAAAAATTATGCGTTACGCGCAACCGCTTCCCTCTTTCTCTCTCCCTCCCTCTCTTTCTCGGCAGCTAAGGAGTCAGTGGCTTGAGAATATGTTGCGACGCATCCTTTTATAATAATCGTGCGCTGTGACTTCCTACTCGTCTTCTCTCTCTCGCTCTTTCTCTCGTTCGTTCGCTGTTTAAATTTTCTTTCACGAGGATATTTAAATTTTGCGCTCGCGTGTAAACACGGAAAATCGCAGCCCCGAGTGTTTACATAATTCGGAGAGATGCGAGCTACCGATTTTACCCGCTCACTATAGCTTAGGATGCGAAATTTTATTTAACAAGCGAGCTGCTGCTGCTGCTCGTGTTACACTCGACTAACTGTAAGGACAATAATTAAGTACGTGTCTGTGCTGCGCGCTGCACTTCGCGACTGAATAATTTGCATTTTTCACCCGATTCTTGGATCTTTTCAAATACCATATAATTATAAGACGAAATTATGACGTAGCGTGAAGGAATAAGTGCATAATATAAAATATGGAGTCTGAGAAGGAAATGTCAAAATTTGTGCAGAATTTAAGACAGTTAGCATGATTGCCTTTGCTCTGGAACTTATGCTAATATTTTTTTATTTACAACATGAGGTTTTAATATAGCAAGCGTATCACATGACTTTACATTATATTTCTGATAACAAAAAAAAAAAGTGAAATTATTTATTACTATGTCCAAATGCTAAATTGGATTAGGCGCTCGATTTTTTGTATTCTACATTTTTCGCAAATTAAAGCTAACAAAAATCATATGAATGGATTATACATGTGAATTAGTCTAAAGAAACACGTATATCAACCAGACCTCGGGAACGTCACAATCGACTTAATAAATGATCGTTTCAAAAGAAAGTTTCTCGACGATCAATAAGTTTACCTCGCCCATATTCTGATTCTTCTTGATATTAGACGACTCATAAACCTATTAAGCGCTGACAAAACCTTGCCTCTCCTTCCATTATCGTTCGCGCACACCAATCTATGAACTCTGACAAGCTGTTTGTTCGCAGGAAAATAAAAACTCATCGCTGCAGCGTATAGAAAAAAGAACCATCGCCTATCCATTCCAGCAACAATTAAACGCTTTCGTTGCTCTCGTAGACCATACACTAGCCCAGTTTTATAGCCTTCAAGCAAACGCGAACAAAACTAAAAAAAACAGCCGTACACACCCACACAACTGCGCATGTTATAAAAACAAAATAATAAACTCGGAGCAATAGCAACGATCCTATATACACGTATATAGCTGAATAGTCAATCAAGATTTCCATCAACGGCTGGTCCGAGATGTCGTAGGCATGCGAATCGGACGAGACGAGCCGTGGATAACCCAGTTGAATAACGAAAGAGAGAGAGAGAGAGAGAGAGAGAGAGAGAGAGAGAGAGAGAGAGAGAGGCGGTCTAAATCTAAACGCAGATATACGCAACTTATGTGTGTGTGTGTGTGAAACACAAGTTTTCAGGAGAAAACGCTAGACATGGAAAGGCCGGCAATGTATATTGGTGAGTGGGTGAGCAGCAAGGACGATTACATTGACAGGAATGATAGAGAGAAGGAGAAAGAGGAGCTAATAGGCTGGTGGGCTCACGCTCCAAATGGACCGCGATGAAGCCGTATACGCTTCCTCTATATGTATATAACGCTTGGAAATTCATCGGGAAACCACGCGCTGCGCTTTCTCTCTCGCTCGATGCCGCCGCTGCTGTGTGTGCGAACGGCCCCAAAGCAAACATCCCTTATGCGCCGAGGGCTTACATTATCTATTTCAGTGTGTACTTAAGGGATGCTACGCCGCGTAGCTCACTCTCTCTCTCTCTCTCTCTCTCTCTCCCTCTCGTTCTCTCTTACTCTACTCCGGGAGCCCAGGGACGCTTTAGCCGCTCTTTTGTTGATCTACCCTCTTTCCAGCCTTTTTTTTTATATTCGTTTTATTGCTCTCGGTCTCGTGGTCGTCGTTTTTTTTCTGCTGGTCGGTACCGAGCTCTTTAAAATTCTTTCAACTCGCTGCGATTTTTCCGCGATTCGTTGTTATATCCTTATCCCCCAATCCACATCATTGTTTTGTCCATGCTTACATTGCGAATTTGGCGCTTTTTCTTTTCTGTCTTGTGGCTTTGTTTGTTTGATGCGTGCTTTGGTTCTCTTGAAAATGGGTTGCGAATAATGACGCAGGTGTTGTCAAAAGTTATTTTATCATTAGATACAATGATTTATTTTGGGTCTCGTGATCATGATATAAGGTAATATGAAAATACATTGTTTTCGTCTTAGTCACGTTTTGGATATTTGTGTAAGGTGAGTGGTTTGATATATGATTGTTTTGACATTGCTCGTTTGATAACGAAACGCTTTTGTGGAACTATAATCGGAGAACGGCGTTTCAATTGTGAATTATTTTATTAGGATATCGTAGATTAAAGCTTCGACTGTTGAATAATAATAAAATCTCTTACGGCCACTGGAACATTCATTAATACTGTATTTCATTTATACTATATATGAATGTTTGTAAACAGACTTTGATTTTCTCTCATTGGAACTACACTTTCTTTACATTATCTGCATTAATAAGCTTAAAGTAATCCAAGTTTATATTCTAATAAAATATTAACTTGGGAGTGAAAAGTGTCGTTGAACTCGGAAAAATTTGCACTGAGTATCAATATTTAAATATTTTAATATTACACAATTTACCATTTCTATATTTAATAAACTCTATTACCTCTATTGAACGTATAACTGCAAATAACCTATGGCACGAAAAAAGATTAGTCCAATGAGCTAGATATCGATTTATTACACAACACGTGTAGACTCGTGTGCTACATACACATTATTATTTGTGTACGATAAACGATAGATATTCAAGAAACCAAGATCTACCTCATGAAAACTAATTGATCGATCACGAAGATTGTACACCGTTTACTTCGCAGAACACTACATAGAAATTTTAAATAATTTACTGACAAAATTGAAACACGATCTTTTATCCTTTGCCAAACCCTACTTTACATCTAACCATCTTAAATATCTCATCTCGTATATCAATCTAGCAATCCCTTTGATTTAAGCTCCACTATTTTCCAAGAGTTTTCGCAAATAAAACCTGATTAAGGGATTTCTCGCATGGCCTGTACTTAATGCGCGATCGGTTTAATGCAAAGTAAACAAAGTTTATCATGGCTCGTATCTTATTCTGTGAATGGAAGGGTTATAAAACGGGGGCTTCCATCACTTTGATCCTGGGACACATATCTCCAACAGCTGGATTGCAACTTACGTGACTAAGCTGCACGTCCGATACACATCATGCTTAGACGGACTAAAATTATAAAAGACGGAACAAAAAGAAAATTAACTAATCTCTCGAGCGGTACTCAGCCGTCAGCTTAATTTTTCTCGATTTCTCAAGTGGTCCACGGCCGAACATCGATGTATTATGACCAAAAAAAAAAAAGAAAAAAAGAAAAAAAGCAGGCGCCAGAATATCGTGCGGCAGTAAAACTCGTATAAGGCGGTCCTTTAAACGCACCGCGCGGCTCCTCCGATTAGAATTTTATTATCGCGCGCTGTAAGCTAGACTCCGAAGGGCGAGAAGAAGGAGAAAGAGAGAGAGAGAAAGAGAGTGAGTGGGAGTAAGCGAGGTGGCATATGGTCCCATTTAAGCAGAACAGTTTTCGAGGATTTCCAGCGCTTTTGAAGTTGGCCGGGATGAAAGGAGCCGCCATTCTTGAGTTTACTTGACTTTGCTCCTCCCCTGACCCTCTTCAAGTGGCAAAATCACCCTGCCTCCCAAGCTCTCTCTCTCTCTATCTCTCCCTCTCGCTCTCTCGCTCTTCTCCTTCTTTCCCTCGCTAGCCCCCCCACGCGCACTTTTTTATTGCTCTCTCTCTCTCTCTATATATATATATACTATATATTCTTTCTCTCTCCTTTCAGTGTCCCACCATCGTTACTCTTTCTTCCATTTGTTTTCTCTTTAAAAATCCATTTGCAGAGCTTCGCAACTTAACCCTTCCTCCGACATGCGTTTAGTTCTCCCTTCTCCATCTTAATAAATAATTCAGCTCGAGTTCGTCACTGTACTTGTATGCGAATTTTTAATAAATATCCGGAAAAAAATTGGTGACTGACTGGTGCGTTATGAGGCGAGATGAAACAGAGCCGAGAAAGTCGTTCATTGTGACCCTTAGATTATTTTCAATAGCCACATCCACTGCCAACCAAAAGATACTCGTTCCGAGAAGACTCGCGCGGGGAATTGTGCTTGAATTATTTATTTAGTAAGTTCAGAGCCTTGTAGTGGCGCGAGAACTTTCGACTGCGCGCTGTAGGCGGTTGTTAAACGCTTTTCGAGAAAGCACCGAGAAATGAGTTTTTATAGAGGTAGGATGGGTGAGATATTTCAGAAACTAGATTTTTTGAAAGTGACAAATCGAAACATGATGTATGTTACATATATTAAGCTATATATACTTGTGTTTATGTTTATGGTGTACTTTCTTATGCAATGAAAAAAATTTCCGCAATCGTTTTTAAGCGTTGTGAGAGTGAATTAGAATATAATATATTAATTTTGCTCTTTTTCTATATATTAATTAATAGAAAAACCCACGGTAATTGACTTAACCATCTGCTTAGAAGGACAGTAAGCGATACGAGTACAGTATGTTTCTATTCAACATACAGTATGAAATATATGATTTAAATGAAACAAATTAAGTTTAACATTGACATTAAAAATTAATTGCACATCTAAATACTCTGAATGTTTTTAAATTTTGTATTATAATAATATTAAAAACTGCTGCTAATTCATTGGCACTTAAAGAGGTTCTATTAATGAAATTACTGTTAAATTTTTGTAAGACTACATGGTCTCAGTAGTGAGAAAAACATATTTATTCTTTCAATTTTAACATTGTTTCTTATGGTGGGTTATTTTATTATCACGACATAAAATTAACTACCATTGAGATTTTTTTTAAAAAATATTAATTTATCAGATATTGAAGAATCATAATTAAAAAATTATGTTTTAAATGCTTGATACTACAAATAAAATGAAACGTCAAACATCAAATTTCACCAAACCATCAATAATTAAAAATATTTTAAAAAATGCTTATAAATCAGTAAACGCAAATATCTTCAAAACTTATTAGAAAAAACAAATGATTAGAAAAAATATACAGCTTTTAAAGTACATAAAACTTATTTATAAAAGAAAATTTTAGAAGATCAGATCAGTTTTACTTCGGTTATCGGAAATCAATTTTTTTCATAATATCATTATTTTCTCAAAAAATAATAAATCTTAATTTTTGAAATTTTGAAAAACAAAAATCATAATCATTTTTTGAAATAAAACAAAAGAAAATCGATGAACTATAAATTTATTTTTTAACCCCATCCTACAAAAAAAAATGAATAAAATGGATATTGAAATTTTAATATCACTTCATCCGTTCTCTAGATACAGAAATATACAAAGACACACAGGCACAGAAAAAAATGTTCTAAAAAATAGTTATTTTTTGTTCTAATGATATGATGGTTAAACGTGTTTTTAAGTACTTTTGGGAAAAAATCTTTTATAAACTGACTTTTCAAACAGAGTTTACAATTTTATTTAATAATCGAGCAATTATTTAAAAAATTTTAAATTTGATCATTGACTTCCAATTGATAATGTATGAATAATAAATATATGAATTTCACGTTGTTAATAAATGTTCATTTAACAGAACTACAAAGGAAATTAATGTTTTAAAATAATTTAAATTGTTAGTTAATAAATAAATACATATTTTCGAGTTCTGTATAACATCAAATTTAATTAGTAAATGTTGTACTGAATATTAGGTATATTTAGGGCAGCAGGTGAAAACAGCGTAACATATGTTAAATTAATAACTATGATTGTTTTATTGAAATTCATAAAATAATTTGGAGTACCGTAACAATTCAATAGAGAGCTAATCCCTATTAAATATAATTGCACGAAAAATCACCAAAGATTTTCGACCATTTTCTCCCGCGACTTTTCCAGGAAGAGAATGGTTGATAATCTTTCGTGATTTTTCATACGATTTTCCAGATACAGTGATAGAACCAATTCTTCTCAAAAACGATATTTGCCGTAGACGTCAATGATAAACTTGATGGCGGAACCAATCTAACTCATGATATTGATCTAAACAGTGCTGACACCAGGTCACCAGAAGTAATTCTGACAATAGCACCCTTTCCACTGGTTTCCTGGTCCCCAGCGACAACCCAAGTGTATGACAGAATGTTTTATACTGAAGGCAAAGTGGTGCTACTTTCTTATCTGATGACTTAGTTGGGCTGAATCAAATCACCTGACTGGAACATATTTGTTTTCCCAATTTATTTGTTTTCCCAACAATCCTTTAAATGTTTGCAATCAAAATACGAGTATCGTATTACTACTTACCTTCATTGGTCCTTGTGTTATCTATATCTTTTAACAAATATATAAAGTAACTTTATAATATTCATTTTATTTGCACATTTAAACCGTGCTTTTCGCAACAAAGTCGCCATAAGATGTCATGTTAAAACTCGCAGATTTAAAACTGTTTATATCTGTTTGGTGAAACTATAGGCTTTCTGAAATTTGAATGTGTTATAGATAACAGTATTATTTATAGATGATTGAAATTCTTGAAAAAATGAATAAAAGTTCTGTAGAAAATAAAAAGTACGATATCTCCCCAATAAGCTGCGTTAGTTTGTGAGAGATGCGATACCTTAATGGAAGTGTATATAAAATAGTGATTTATGAAGTTATTGTATCCAATGTTTAATCGAGTTCGATAGCCCTCTTATATACTAGGATCAGATATATTTCGTCCAATATATACAAAATTACTAAGTAATATACGTAAGCCCGTCCCCAAAATTTAATTAAGATGATTATTGTTCAGTACTAAAATATTCGTGCTTTTATTTTTATTTCGGGAAAATATTTTTGCCGTTTCTTTTTACAAGGCGGCAATAATAATCTGTTATCTTTCGTAGGTCACTTATTAATTCATTCTTTATTCCAATGATATATTGGGACAGCATATATATCCTAGTCAGGTGTTGTGTTTCGTGTCTTTAAGCCAGTCGACTGATAACACCCACCCAGGTCATCATATAAAAAGCAGGAATACTTAGCCTACAATATAAAACGTTAAAACGTA
>UELV01174594.1:1058-21017 GCA_900490015.1 Megastigmus stigmatizans | reverse complement strand
CATATATAGTATATTGAATTCAAAATTTATTTTAGTTTTTAAAAACATTCTTCTGGTATAGTAATAATTAAGAGTAAATAAATTAAAAATTGCTATACTGGTATAGTAATTATTAAAATAATATTTTCTAGAACTTAGCATACTTCAATTTTACTATACTGTCTACTAAACATTAGTAAACAGCGACTCTGTCTCACCATTGCTGAATATTATAGTAATTTTTCATGAAGTTTCTCGCAATTTTTAGTGAACTATTTTTCTCCGTGTAATAACGAAGAGAATAGCGTTTATAGGTGATACTAATTAGCCATCCAAAAATAAATCTAAATTCCCATCTTTCTCTAAATTCAAAACCTGTCCGCAGGATCCATTGAAGAACCTTTATGACTTATCGATCGTTTCCCGTATCGCTAGCGTCGCCACATTATTCCTCCGCGCGGTAACAGCCGAACGTCGGGGAAAAAAGTAGACCGAAAACGCGGTACACGACGCTCGTGTATGCGAGAATGAGCAAACCGATAATACTGCCGCTCGTATATGACATGCACTAATTGGTGGGACGCGTTCTTTTAGCTCCGAGGGTGTTACGTTACGCGTGCACCGCGTTAATTGGCCCCGCGAGGGCTCGATTTTATCGCGAATCGTTAACTCTCGCAGCCCCGATGTGTGTATACATGAGCATGCACGCGACGCTCGATATGCGTATATGGATATATTCGAATGCATGGTAGAAAAAAAGGATCGTTTAGTCGATCGCTGTACGGGGATGCGCGTGATAGAGAGTCGAAACGGAATCGTGCGTGTGTGTATGGGTGGGTGCTTACCTTTGCTTCGACTGTATTTGCCAGTGGTAAGGGATGTGGCCAATGATTTTCGATGCTTCGACCAGCGAGACTTGCGATTATTAATTGAATTTGCTTTATTTAGCTGCTTAAAAGTCGTTAAAATAACACGTGTATTCGCGAGGGTAGGTTTTATTCAAAAACGTTCACTCCGAATGCTATATTTGTTACTTATATCGAATCAACACTTTCGATTTCTTTCGTTGAGAATAAAATGCGGTCAAAGAGCAATTTTTCCTAATTCGATAAATAATGTAATAGCAATTTTTCGAAATTGAACGATTTAAATGAATTCTGTAGTAATTATAAGTACATTAGGGCTGTTTTAAAATTTTAATTAAGTTCTCCAAGTGTACGTTGTGATGCCGGTGCAAGTTACCGGCAAGGTAACCGGAGTTTCGTTTAACTTTAGAAGATTTGTCATTCTGCGTACATATTCATGTTGAATTTGGTGGAATCCGTGTGTGACTTGTGCCGCGTGTTGCTAACAATATACAGACAGCTATTTGCTGCTCAGAGGCTTGGGTAAGTTAATAATAATTTTTGTATAACATTACTAGTCTGGTGAAAATAATCAAATCGAACAATTTCTATAGACTAACAGACAAATGTTCTTATTTCGTAATTTTCAAACAAAATTATAACTTTATCTACCACTGATTAATTTACATTTGTACAATTTCGAGCCTCAAATGACTTATCCGAAATTTAAGACAGAAAAACCTATCCACCTCCCGCATTGCTGCTACGCTAACAAAGCAATGGGAATAATGATGTCAGCTCGAAATCATGCATCAGCTGATCAAAAGAAACACGTCGAAAGAAAAGAGAGAGAGAGAGAGAGAGAGAGAGAGAGAGAGAGAGCTTCGATCGAGTCCACTACCGCAGTAGTCGCGCGCCGTCAAAATTAAGCTATTCAAATGGAATGCTACCCCCTAATTTGCCATTCAAAAATGCGACCACCTCGCCGGCCTCGTTACCCATCATTTACCTAAGTCGTACACGACGCTAAGAGAGCGACAGCAGCAGTAGCAGCAGCAGCACCAGCACCAGCTCTAATTCATTTGTCTCGTGCGTATATCAAGCCTCTCCCACTCTCTCGCGCGCACACCCGTTAAATATTCCGAGTCTTACGACGCGGCGAGATTAACGTTTTATAGTCTTCAGTCTGCTTTATCTACCCTCCGCCGTGGCGCGCACATAACCATTAATCATTGCCGCGAATTACTTTACCGTTGTTGTTATATTGGATTTACGGACTTTTAAAATTATTCATTGTTCCAGAGCGGTGGATGACGGCGAATTTGCCCGACGCCGCCGTCGCCGCCGCCGCCGCCGCCGCGAAACGACCGACTAATTATTTTGATATGCTCGCGATGCGCGTTTTTGGTTAGTACCGACAGTTTTACACGTGTTTTTCATGGTAGAATGTAGAGTTATGCTGAGGAATGGAAT
This sequence comes from Megastigmus stigmatizans, assembly GCA_900490015.1. Classification (NCBI taxonomy): domain Eukaryota; kingdom Metazoa; phylum Arthropoda; class Insecta; order Hymenoptera; family Megastigmidae; genus Megastigmus; species Megastigmus stigmatizans. Next base: position 18,720 of record UELV01174594.1, on the reverse strand, counting down.
TGTAGGTGATTTTTTGATGCTCTGTAAAAAGCTGTTATGTTCAATTTACATGTAATGTTGATGAAGAGAGTTAATAGTTATAGGAGTAAATTACTTCAAAGCAAGATTTTAGAATCATTCTCGTTTTTATGGAAATATATTTAAACTGTCTATGTATGCAAAACTTATGAATAATCTTCGAATTTTATAAATGTCGCAGACCGATACCTATATTTTTATTGACTGAAAAATACAGTGCGCATTCCCAGTATTTGCAAAATTACTGGTATACAGTAAAAATTTAAAGGTAATGATTTTGTTACATTATATCTAAATCATTTCAAAATAAATACAGTAAATTATATCTTATATGCTTCAGAATTTATAGGAAAAGGTTCAGTGTTTTTAAAAATATCTCATAAAACAGATATAAAGACTCAAAGCCTCTTCAGTATATTAATTTTTTTTCTTAAACACCTAAGGAATAACTTGTGTTTAAGAAACTGTAGCTTCCCTCGCACATTAATATTCCACTATAAAAATGAACCTTAGTATATCCTGTCGATAACATTTCAATCACCTCCTCCCCCCCGCCCCGAAAACATACAAACTCGTCGAAATACAACAAAATATGTCTTCTCCAAGCCAAAAACGAAGCAAAAGAGAAAAAAACAGTTTCTCCACAGTCAGAGAAGAGACCGAAACGGCCTCGTACCTCTACATAAGTCACGCGGGGCGCTTTTCGCTGCAGCCAAACGAAAAGAAAGAAAAGGTGTTCCCCCGAGTTTTTGTTTTGCTCCCACGCGTGTTCCCTTAAAGATAAGCCAGAGGCGGCAACGAGAACAAGAAGAAGAAGCAGCAGCAGGAAAAAGAGAAGGGAAGCTCTTTCTCTCCAGCATTGCGACGAGATGGCATACACAGTCGAGAGTCGCAGCCGAAAAACGTCGGGGCACGATTTCGCTCTCGAGTGTCTTGCAGTGCACCGAGCGTTTTTCCGTGGCTCTTGTGCCCAAACTTTCGTCCCCCACTCTCTCTCTCTCTCTCTCTCTCTCTCTCTCTCTCTCTCTCTCTATGTTTCTCTTCCCCCTCCGCATTCTTTTAAAGCTGGGCGCGATGCCCGTATCGGACGACTGGTATGGAGAGCATTTCGTGAGATTTTTCGCGCTGGAGAATTTGATGAAAGAGCTCCAAGCTGGAAGCTCGCGCTTTCTTATGGAAATGATACAGTGCGACCGCTGCTGCTTTTTATGAGAAGGTATTTTATTGGAAAAATGGTTTGGAGATTGCCTATTTGGAGGAGAATCGAATGCTTCTAAGTAAAATTTCATTTCCCATATCAGAGGCACTTTTTTTCTTCAAAATTTTTTTTGTAATGAAAAAGTTATTGATGAACTTCAGAGGGATATTCATTGAAATTGAAATTAATTTCTTTTACGAGAGCGAAGGAATAAATTATGTATTGCATTTGAACTTACGCGAGGTGCGACATTTGACATCATCAGCAAATTATGACTCACCTAGAAAATAAAGAAGAAAAAATTTATATAAATATTTGTATATAAAAATGATATATTAATCTTAATTATTCATAACTATTTGTTTATATTACTGTCTAAATGTCTTTTTCAAATAGCGTCTCCTTATGCATAGTTTTCAAACATGACGTTCAACAATAAAAAAGGAAGATCGTTCGAAAAGAGGAAAAATAAAAATTAATTTCCTCCTCAGCGAGGAAGATCATTTCATTTTTTTTTCGAAATTCTGCATGCACCTCGTTAAAATGATTTATTCGAGTTATGCAAAATTGTAGAATGTGGGTAAGATATATAAAGCGTACATGCATAAATGAAATTAAAGACAAAGTGCACTACTCTCTAGTTACATGAGGAGCAACGCCGTGAAGAAACACAAGCATTACAATGCCCCTTTACGCAATTTTAAAAAGCCGGATGAAGTTTCAACATGAAAAGTTCATGCGCGTTATTCTTCATGTCGATACTGTGCACTTTTCGAATACGAACAAGAGTTTTTTATGAAAAAAAAAAAAAAAAACAAAAACAAAAAAAATTTTAAGGTACGAAGCACGAGCTTTGTTGAACCTTATTTTAGCTTTTCTTGCTAAGCGATGTGTAGGTATTGTCTATTATTTACGCTTCGACAAATTTGACCTATTTTTATTCCGTCGAGTAAAGACTTCGGTTGCCTTTCGCGCAAAAATTACATTACATTTTCTTCAAGAACTTCCCTGTCTTGTCTGACGTTTAAAGGGAATAATGTTTTGTTTCAATATAGCCTCCATCCTACTTGGAAATTTTTGTGGATTCTGAGCCGTGAAATGAAATAAAAATAAGTTAAAGTGGAAGTGCAAGCAGCGAATTTCCAATGCAGCGCTCAACATTTTTTACGAAATCCTTACACGTAGATTTAAAATTAATAAATCGTTATCCTCCTTTATACTGTAAAACCATTTCAATGGTGTTAAGTGTATTGGCGGGTTTGGAACTAAACGTGTACAACTTTTAACCTCAGTACCAAAAATCATTGTAAAAATAGTTATGGTTTAAACTTTGAGTTTTAAATTGTTAAAAAATAAAATTTAAAGCGGATGTGCGTTAAATCTGAATTTTCATTCGAGTAGTAAGGGATTTGAAGGAGTATAGATGAGCTTTGTGTTTACCACACTGCTCACTTTGTTTCGTAATAACATTTTGTAATGCATGAATATGGAGATTTGGGTGTAACCTTTGTGTTGGTGAATGTTACAGCACACCTCAAAGACTAAAAGTATGCGTAAAATAGATACGCATTAGCATGGCTGAAAGTCTTAACTTTAAATTAGTTTCTCTTAGCCTTTCGTGCTTGTCAGAATCGTTTATGAAGACGCCGAAATTGACTTTTAACAAAAGTAAGAATAAATTAATCTACTTTTGATAAATTTGTAATAAAGATTTAGAAGGTTAAAATACCATAAAATATTCCTAGAATATCTAGCAGTCATCCTTTTTATAGACATAATCACCTACAATTTTTTCATAATTATATTACACTCGACTAATGAATCAGTGCATAGTTTTGCTTTCACGGTAATAAGTAGGTTACTGTCATTAAACTGCTAAAATCAGCACGAATTCAAATTTAAACAATGCATTTTGACCGAGCACTCTATCGTCTAATCAGACTGCCCAACCGGAAATGAATTCACGCATTCCATTCAATAAATATATCTGTCCACGGAAATCATTATTTTAAATTCGAATCAGTGATAATCTACTGAACTTTAATGAATACGTACTATTTTAAATAATGAAAATCAGGTCTCTGCGAATCCAGTGAATATTCGCTATATGAAATAGTGAAGTAGTGAAATAAATTTTTTAAGTTCCGGTAAGATGCTCGTGAAAACTGGCTTGCTCAAATACGAATAATAATGGAAGGGGCATAGTCAACTACGCATTTCACATTCATTCTCATGAACGCCATAAATTTTGCAATCGAATCGCTTGTTGTTTACCTAGAGATTTTATACAGTTTTATTTGTCGTCTCTTTTTATAATATGTTAATATTCTAATATACGTTCTTTCTTGATTTTTGTAACAATAAATTGATAACTTGCTATCAGAACAGAATTTCTTAGCACTAAAAGAATTCTACCCTTTCATTAGTCAACTAATTAGATAGTGAGAAACCAAATCACGGAAGCTGACTAGTGAATGCAAGATAATATTCTAAACCGATGCCATTGTCTTTAATTCATAAATAAAAAAGCGATTTTAACCAATTTTCGCTGATCTTCAAGTGAAAAGGACGCTTACTACCAAAATCAGTGAATTGTTCACTGATTTAAATTTAGAGAGTAGCGAAATAAATTTACAATCAACACCTCGACTCCCGCTCTCGCTTCATACACTTGATCCACTCGATTTAAATCACACGCGAATTTTACGCCTGCTTTTTAGAGCCGCTCTATCTCTCTCTCTCTCTTTCTCTCTCTCACACGCACACACAGACGTGCGCGCTCGTTAAAAGCGAACTTATCGCTCACTCGTTCCGATCGCGCAAAATCATGGGGCGTGACTCTACCCATCCACACATACACATGGACTCTGGGAACGATGGCGAGCGGAGTGTGAAATAAAAACTATGATGAGTACGGGCAAAGGCCTGACCGATCGGTCGAGCCTCGTAAATGTAAAGGGAAGTCTTGCGGGGGGCCTAGCCGTCTATCGGTTATCGATAAAGAGACAGTTCTACCTATCTCTAGCTCTCGCTCTCTTTGCCCCCCTCCCCTCTCTTCCTCGTATTTTTTTGCGTGCACCCGATGAAATCGATTGTATTCATACATGCCATTGGTGGGATTTATTCTCGAATGAAAAGTCGCTTTTGTTCAGAGAGAGAGAGGCAGAGGTAGAGAGAGAGAGAGAGAGAGAGAGAGAGAGAGAGAGAGAGGGAGAGAGAGGGGGAGATAGAGCGAGAGTAGGCCAATCGAAGGAAATTAATGGTCGCGCCATCTGTGGCTAATAAAAAGGTATGGGGAGTAGGAGATGGCTCTTTATGCGCGATATAACGCCTCTTTTTGCCGAATATCGAAGCATGAATATATGGTAGCGTTGATTTGTTCATGCTGGATTTATATTGACGTAGATTACTCTTGTCGTTCTTATTAATTTCAATGATTTTATTCTTCCTCCCTCTATTTTCTCTCTATTCCCACTGCGGTATAGACGAATAGAAGTGGTTCACTATTGTATTAGGATCGATGAATAGTTTCATTTCGAAATGAAAAATTTATTTTCTCCCTTCCATTTGATGTTTGAACTCATTTTTACAATTATTTGTCCCCGAATAAAATACCTGGGCACAAGCTCATGTCAAATAAAAATGTGAATTATTTATTTTTCATAGATCTAAAGGAGCTGAATTTTATTATCTTTGTTGTATGATTCCATCTGCTAATTAAAATTATCTTTAATTATGCCACATTATAGAAAATTATTCATTATATAAAAATCCTATTCGAGATCTATCGAATTTTGATCGATGCACGAAATTATACGATAATATCGAAAAACAATATCATACGATCTAATCTAATCTCGATATAAATAACAATAAATAATTAAATAAACTGTAACATGTGGAAGGGATATGAAAACCTAGCTGTTATAATTACAATTATTATTATTGGATTATTTTTCTATTTGTAATCCTAAAAGTATCATGTTTTTTTCGAGCTTACGTTTTTCATTTAAGCAGTATATTCGTAGCGATAGCGAAATAGAAATTGAGTTTAGAAAATTTTTCAGGCTATGCATCGAAATTACTTTTTGATCCCAGCAAAAACAATACCACCGAAGTATCACAATAACAAAATATCTAAAGAATTGTTCTCTAGATATTGTTTCTACTTGTGAAAGGAGGATGCCAACGAAATCGTAGTAAGCAAGGAATGTACATAACCGGTGTTTTTGCTTACAACTTATCAAAATATGAAATTTAAAAAAACATAACCTGGGAAAGTGTGTAGATGATTGAAAAGAATAATGGTGAAGTTTTCTGAAATAAGTGGAAAAATCAAGATTTCGTGCAACAATTAGTAGTGAAAAGTGAAAAAAATTATTTTAAAAATGTTTCCCCACTCGTACACGGGAAAATTCGTATGGAAATCTTTAAGTTCACATAAATTCTACACGTTTGTAGTAATTTTAACCGAATTGATAAATATCGGGGGCATTCGTTGGCATTTATTTCCATAAAAATAAATAAGCTGCTTAGTTTTCTCGAAAATAGCTGCGAATATTCTCCATTTAAAATTTGTTGCAGTTATAGCAAGGAATTTTTTCTGTGCAGTATATATATATATCAGTGATGTAAGTCACATACGATCGATTGTAAGCTTGGAAATTTTATATCTTTTAGATACACTGGACTGGATATGAAATGTAATACGGGAATCGATCAAATTTTCCGACAAACATGTGAATAAAAAAAAGAGATATGACAGATTTTTTATCTTCTTAAACTTAGCTACTTAAGAGATTTTATTAAAAAATGACACATCTTTTTCGAATCAAGAAAGAATGCTAGTCAGGTATATATGTGAATCGTTATAGAAGTATTCCAAACTCTTCCATATAGTGATAAATACACAACTTACTGTCCCTATTCAGTCAAGCAAAGAGATCTGGAATCATCTCACTCTACGGCAGCACTGTACGGCCCTGCCACATGTCTCTCTCACCAAGAGGTCGCCGAAATGTTCACTAGGACATTCGCAAAACCCACGCTGACTCGGCAGCTACTCATTTCCATTCAAATATTATTATCAACTACAGCACGGACAAATATTAACGAGGACATGCAAGGGGATGAGCAGAAATAGGTCACGTAAATAATTAATTGGCCAGTATAAGAAATAATAACGAAATTTTGTTTGACTGTAACTTTGTCAGTTGATGGCGGACGGCGTGATGTGGGCCTTCACGAAATCTTCAACGAAATTCGTTATTAATGCATAATCATATATCTGGTGGAAGAATTTATAAGCAATTGAAATCCGGCCGAGGATTAATCGCGATTCGATCCCAGTTTAATATGCAATCACGAAAATTTCTCAATTTTGCAAGATTGCAGAGGCATCGCTGGTGTACTGCACTCATGTTCTGCTGCAACTTTTAGTATAAGAATAGTATATGTGTGTGCTTCGCGCCGCTGCTCCGTTCTCAAGTTTCCTTCCCAATCCAACATGTCCTTGTGCATTATTACTGTCGCAATAATTTGACGGTTTATCCGCAACAAATAGTATTAAAATCCAGCTCATCATTTATAAAAAGTTAACTTTTCTCATAAGGCGTTTACAAAACCTCCCTTTTAAAGGTATCAAGACAACTCCAACCAAACGAGTACGATTATCCACACAATCGAGTTAATCACGCTGTCGCGCTCTTATTAAAACCATAACTTCAGAATCAAACACGCACACAAAATACTCTCGTCCCTCAATCTCAAATCCTTCGCGTTCTTTGGATTTAGCGGCGAGCAAGAAAGAATAAAGCTGCTCTAGAGAAAAATAGAAGAAAGAAGAAAATTCCAAACGAGTCGGAAATAAAAAGTTATGAAAACCCGATACAGAGAACGGCGAAAGAAGTGTTGTGCGCCGGGGCACCGCGAGAAGAAGTAAAGAGAGATAGGAGAAAAAAAAAGAAGCGAGGGGATAGTTTTCCTCCATCTTCTCCAGTAGTCTTCACACGATGCGTCTCGCTAGAGTGTCAGCTCCCTTCCCTCCCCACCCTTTCACCTTCGAGCATTTCCCAAGGCACCACCGCGAAGTGTTTCCATCTCTTTCTAGGCGAGAGAAAGAAAGTGGAAAAAACAAGAGTGTACGCCGAGACGAACAAGTGGCACGTATACAGGGGCGCGCGCTAAGGAAAAAGTGTAAAAAAGTGAGTAAGAGAGAGAGAGAGAGGGAGAGAGAGAGAGAGGAGTAAGAAGAAGAAAGAACGGAGATATCGTTGATACAACAATGCTGCCGGAAGCTGTTAGGAGCTTCAAGGAAACGACCAATGAGATCTGTACACCGGGTATTCCAGGTCAAAATGGGCTAGTCCTACTTTTGCGACTCTGGGATTTCGTAAAGTGATTGTGGTTGGTCTAATTTTTTTTCAGGCACATTAAAAGATAGCACTGTATTTGGATATACATACATTCTTTGATATCGAAGAAAAAATTCTTGACCAAACACGATAAATGTAATTCAACTAGGTATCTTTTCTAACTGTTAAGCAGATTGGCATTAATCAACCATGGAAATCATGTATACTCTATAACTAGTTTGCTAATCTCAAGATGTTTGAAATAATGCTCCTTTCGTCATTCCTATAAAGCTGCTACTGTTTACAAAATGTCAAACAAAATAGATACCGATTACAAGTGAATCCGACAAAGTTTCAGCAACTTGGAGGAAGTATCCAACATGGAATGTCCCGTGTACACGTAAGCATAAGGAAGAGAGACGGAAGGGATGTCAAATTTTTAATTAATCGTGTCTTCGCCTCGGATCCACGCGCGGGCAGGACGATTTATTTTCGTCACGGCCCCTGACAGCGAGAAGGAGGAAGACGAAGCGAAGGACGAGAGCGCGAGACGAGCTGTCAAAGGAGCGAGGACACAACCTAGTGGCCTCGAGCTTCGGATTCGCCCTCGCGTACACTTCTGACGGTCTTGCGCCCAGCTTGTGCGATATGATCGAAAAGTGTACTTTCCGCATTCCGGATGCGTGCGTAAGGAGATATGGATACTTATGGCTTGCTCGGGCGTGATGGGCATGTGGAATACTTTGGATTCTTGGTTTTTCTTTTATTTTGGATTACCTGATTTTTTTATCGACTGTTGAGACGCATATGATTATTAAAAAATTAATTATGATGTGTATAATACGGTTTTTGGAAATAGGTTTAATCACATGAATTATTTGCTGTAAGTGTTTTAATAACTTCAAAGAAAAATGGAATGAGATAAATTTAGTTACATAAATTTAGTATTCAATTGATTAGCTTATTGGTTGAGGTAATTATCGTGTCAAGCGTTTAAAGCTTAGATAATGGCATGGGTATGTTCATATTAAATTTAGTAGAAAGCAGATCATGTAGCAATGTTATTTATTAACCGTAGTGAGAAATTTCCCGTTTATTCAAATAGAATTATGATACCGGAAATCATTGCTCTCTCGGTAATTGAATTAGTAAAATTTAGACTAATTACACTTTACTGGGTTTAAACATTCAACATTATTATATCTCATCATATGTTCAATTAGATCTCACCAAGCTAAAATGATTTTTAAAACATTACATATTCTTGTAACATAGTAAAAATAACGAATAAAACATTACTTATAAATAAAAATTCTATGACCCACATATGATACTCTAAAAAAAGTCAAAGAAGGAAACAGCCACCTTTTTCTATAATAAATTTAAGCGTTAAAACGAAGATATCAATAGTGAAATATTAGCAAATTGCTTTAAGAACGTTTTAACTCTTTAATTATTTTACTATTACTAGTTAGTTCATCCTTACATAAAATATCGATGTTTTCTGTAAATTTAGAGTGTTGAAAATTGAAAAATGTATTTTCTTGTAAATATTGAAAGAAAGAAAATAGTACACCCTGAAACTCAATCCATCAACTGGTCTTCGATAAATCTTTTGTGTAGAATAAAAGTGTATTGGGATGCATGCAAAATCTTGTAAAGTCATTTGGAGTGTCAAATCTGGATTTACGGAGCATGGTTTAATTTAAAGTCCTACTTTTCTGAATATTTTTTCTTAAATAAAACACTTTGAATACATATTAATAAAATTTAATACTTATTAAATATTATCTTACATAAAAATCAAACTTGAATTATCAGGTTACCGATATCCAATTGAAGTTGTATTTAATCATTATAAAGAGTACTAAAAATGTCAATAATTATATTACAGTTGTAATAGACATTATTGATCATCAAAGAGCTATAAATTAATATACTTACGCATCTGAACCTCAAAGCAATGACTTTCATTCAATTTGCACTCTCACAATCAGATTACAGTAGAGCCACTAATACGGAAAGTGCTTAGTACTCGTTTAATACTAAATTTAACAACCGTATAATTTTTGGACTCAAGGCTCAGTAATTATAAAGCGAGCTTATTAATTCGTCGCAAAACATCAAATTACAAACCTTATAAATTACCCATTAAACCCTTTTCACCGCTCCTCGAGTTATAATCCAAGAAGGATTGAAAGCTAGAGAGCGAAAGAAAAACAGGAAAAAGAGCAGCGTGCACATGGCGGTACAGTAAATGCCAACCGATTGAAGCTTACCGATAACATTCGCTGAGGTACTTACTACTATTTTCCTTATGGAACGGATTCCCGAGAACCTTGTTCTCTCTTTCTTCCCCTCTCCGTTTTTAATAATGCGATATTAAGCTTTCGCAAATCAAAGGATATTTGTCGACGCGATATACAGAACCGACTAGTGACTAACGCCATCAGCAAAACTTCCTTTTCCATTCTCGAAACGTTGAACTCGAGTAAATCTCATTACGTCGGTTTATAAAAAAAAAGGAAGGAAGAACTAGTGAACAGGAGGAGAGTGAAAATCCAGTGTGTACGCAAAGAACTCGGTCTCTCTCTCTTCCAATCTTTTTTCGCTCTTTTTTACGACGTTCCACGTTTCCTCCCCTTTTACACATGCGACAAGCTCTTGAACACGTATTCTCGTAAAAATGAAAAATGGAATTATTGAATAGCGATAAATGTAAATCCACTTATTCACTTATTCGGGAATGTACCTCCGACGAATCCTTCTATGAACACAAAAATGAACCGATACATCCAGAAATTAAGCTAGCGTGATTCATTAATAACATCACAGGTAATCTGTCTGAAATAAAATACCGACCAGTATGTACGCGTATACAAGCTAAACGTTAATAAAGAGATGTGCGGCTGCAGTCGTGTATGTATACGTGAATAAATACAAGTGCCCCTGGACATGAGCGCAGATGAAAGCTCGAGAAGCAAAAAGGGACTCGGTCGCGCGCACAATCCCAAAGCAAGTCTGGAGCGTATGCGCGGAATAAAAATTTAAGACTAATAGGTCAGCGCGGCAAGGGAGCGGTAGTAGTAGTAGTAGCAGCAGCTAAGGCAAAAATGCTGACATCGGTATTTAGCTCGAGGGCGAGAGGCAAGAGCGAGAGGTTCCTTTGCGCGATATGAACAAAAGGAGAAAACTTGGAAAAAGAGGTAGAGAGAGAGAGAGAAAGAGAGAGAGAGAGAGAGGCCAACTTGACGGGGTAAAAAGGAGGAAAAGTCTAGTGCTGTATAGGGAAAAGTAGAGAGAAGAAGCGAGAGAGAGAGAGAGAGAGAGAGAGAGAGAGATATATAGAGAGAGAGAGAGAGAGAACATGATGGCAATGCGCCGAGGTAAAATAAGAATTTCAAATCCAATTTTCCGAGGCATATTTAATAGCGTGCTCCCCTCCCAACTCGTCTACCGACCGTCCGCGCGCTATAACCTCCTCTTTCCATCCCTTCTCTCTTTTTGCTCCTCTAAAAACGAGGGATATTCTCTTTCTCTCTCTCTCTTTTTCACCCTCTCCTTTTCTTCTGCAGAATCCCGTGGTATATACGTGTGTATATATATATATATAGAGCTCGTCATCATCGCCGAGGCCATAATCACCTTGGAGTTGGAGGTTATATACAGCACACGGCATCACGTACACACACTCTCTCTCTCTCTCTCTCGTCCTGATGCTTTTGTACTCTCTCTCTCTCTCTCTCTCTCTCTCTCTCTCTCTCTCTCTTTGTTCCATCTCCCGCAGCTCCGTTGTGTTTCGCCTTTTTGCTTCCCAGCCTCTATTCTTTATGCCTGACATCCGCGTGTGAATTGTGAATGACCATCGAGGGGATATGAAGCTTTTTCTTTATCGTCGCTGGCGGATCTTGCCTGCGTGTATTGTGTACAGCCAGTCATGAGCTAAGTCGCGCTTTTTACTGCTGCTGCGGGAGTCCGAGTATTTAGTAGGGGCTTCGAAATAGGGACTTTTAGCATTTTGATTTTTGATCATTTGTCGATATGATAAATTATTATTGGTGTTTATGAGGAGTCTTACTTGTATAAGCTAATTTTGAAATTGATAAATATGTTCATATTTAATGCATTAAATAAGTGGGTCACAGAAGAAAAGCCCTGCAGAGGGGAAAGTTACACTTGTGTAAAATGGAAAATAGACTCGTATCAAGTGAACATTTAGTCTAGCAGAGTTCGAATTGTAATCATTTCGAAAAAGTCATTTTCCAATCCACGAACATTCGACGAACTCTTTAATGCCAATAAAAAATGAATTTCCAAGCCCCAGTCGAATTGACAATCAATCGATCACCGGAGAGATTATGTGAGCCGCGACAAATATTGAGACTCGAAAAAGTTGGTTAAGCCAATAAACGAGTTAAAATTTATGTCAATCAAAAGTTAGTTTAGTGCTCTACAAAATTATGCTAAGAAGTTTCAAGACTTATTATTTCTACGGCTATAAGGCGTTACCCTACTTTTTTATACTTCTAATGACTTTAGCGGTCATTTCCCGAACTTTTCCAGGAAAAAAGAAGAATATTCAACTCTCTCTCTCTCTCTCTCTCTCTATCTCTCTCTCGGGCGCAAAATTAAGTCCCTCTTCATACAAACACTGTTTCCATCTTCAAATTTGAAAAAAAAAACGAGAGGAGCAAACCATAAAAAATGACTTTTTACGCAAAAGCAAAATGACACAGTGCCCACGGGAATTGAATTGAGAGTAGAGAGCTATTTTGCATAATACATGCGAGAAACAAAAAAACATAATTTTTCCAACCCATTCAGAAGCAAATTACAAATAAACTTCGGTGTGACCGCATAATTTTTCAAAAAAGCAAAATTCTCGACCAAGAAGAGAGAAGAAAAAAAAATACACCTCTCGTAAAAGCAATAATACCTCCGTTCCGTCAGTCTAACAAAATCCGGCTAGTGCACAAATTCTTTCTCTCTCCTAAGTCGAGCAGAAGCTGCTGCTGCAACCACTTCTTCTTCTTTTCTCTCTCTTTCTCGGTTTCGCTATATTTTCCAAGAGCTGCGAAGGGCACGCGCTCGTGCAGCAGCAGCAGCAGCAGCAGCAGCAGCAGCAATATCGACAGGCGTTAAATTACGCGACAAATTGGAGCAGCAGTGTTTAACTGTAATGCCGCGCTCGGCTGCGGCCGCCCTCCGCTTGCTCCAATAATTGAAATAAAGACGTCAAATGGCCGCTGCCGCACACCGAGAAAAATCATCCTCTCCGCGAGGAGAGAGAGAGAGATAGAGCGGGAGAGAGAGGAGAACGGAAAAATCTCGGAGCGAAAGAGGTTGGAGAGAGAGAGAGAGAGAGAGAGAGCAAGAAGGAGGCGAAAAGAGAGAAAAGTACGCTCGTAATTGGTGGCATCTGTGCAGGGGGTTGGTATAGTTCCGGAAAATTGATTGAGTTTATAGCGCTGGGCTAATTGCTGGGAGGGCGGTTGGGTTTGTGTACGGGAAATCTCTCCGCTGTGGGATCGAGTGGCTGCTAGAACTGCCGTATGCATTATTCAGGATTTCTGTATGTCCTGCGCCGTAGCCGTATACTCTCTTATTTCTTTTTACACTATTTGTAGGCTTGGTGGTTCAATCGCGCGATGGATTGTCTTGCTTTTGTTTCGCACCGCGGCAGAGAGATAAAGAATATCTGTTGGATAATTGGTCGCCTGCGCTCGAGTTTTATTTAGAGGACAGGTCTTGCTCGACTGATTTACACTCGATTTTTTTCCTGGAGTCGAGTGATTTTGTGTTTGGCTTCGAGTACTAATTACAATTATTCAATAGCTGCAAAATAATGCATGACTAACGCGGACAATATAATGATTCAGACTACGAAACAATTATCATTACTTTTTTTAAGTTGAGTGAATAAATAAATTGATTATTACCATTGTATCTCGTAATTGGAACGTGATATTTTATTTCATTAGATTTTCATTTATTTTTGTTTTTGTTTTCATCGGTAGTTGCTATCCCTTTGCTCTTTTGAGTGTTTTTATCATGAGCTTCATTAAGTACGGATGAAATTCAAAAGTGCAGTTGCTCGTTCACCAGTGAAAAAAAGTGTCCTCTGATATTCGATATCTTAATACAAATTTCATCATGTCAACTGCACTCGAAGCGATGCGCTTTGTTCCAAAAATAAAAGTTCATTTAAATTCTATCGTAAGTGTTAAAAAGTCGATGAAGCATTTAACGTGTACCCCTTTTTCGCTTAAATTCCATTGTATTATTCCTCTCAGCGAAATCCGATGCATTAATTTTCCAGGCAAATGTTCTCAATTACACGGCGTGCCATCAAAGTATTCGCGATAAAAGCTGATTTTATCGAACGCCGTACCGGGTTTGCTGGTCGCCGTCCCACGGAAAAATCCATCTTCGCTCGTGCGATTGATCCGTTTAAAAGCTCGTGCGTGGGTATGCACACGTATGTCATGAAATCATCGTTAATGATCTACAAGTGTTTTGTTTAAAAAGCCAAATTAACGTTTCGCTCCGCGCGACGTACTAGTTAACGGCCTCTCGCCCGTCTAATTTCAGAATAATTGGTGACACTGACAGAGAACGGAAATGCCGTGCCGAGAAAGAGAGAGAAAATCAGTGGATTAAGAAGATTAATGGGAAGCGAACCTTCCCCCCCCCCCTCCAACTTTGCTCTCTCCCACGCTCTATACTCACTCTATTTTTTTTGAGTCTTCGTATATGCGAGGGCAAAACAGAAACAGGCAAAGTGGTTTTCTAGCTTTTCGCTCGGTCATTAGCTATCCGAGTATGTGTGTGTATGTGTGCGAGAGAGAGAGAGAAGAAGAGAGAAAGCAGAAAAGCAACGGAATGGCAGACAGTCGGAGAGAAAGCGACATTAGCGAGGGTAGGAAGTTTGAAAAAGATGCCAAATAAGCTGATTAAAAGGCTTTTATTCCCTTTCCACTTTTTTCCTTTCCTCTCGCTCTCTTTCCGTTTTCATTTTTTTCTCACTTCTGGTATGCGCGTATGCGTGAATGGGGCGCGAGAACCGCGGAGAGTGACTGGTTTATCCGGCTGATTTTCTTTTTCCATGCGGAGAAATTCGTGAGATGCGCACATACACCAGCCACGTAAGTCGGGGCGTAAATATTATTGCGTTCCTCGACTGTTCTAGCTTAGAACTTCACCTTATCCAGTTTAATTTCCTACGCATAACTCTGGATTTTCGTGCGAAGCTTTCTGCATATGTACTGAAATAACGTTATATTTTCTTGGTATTTTGTTTATTCTCTTTTCGCGACTCGCTTATTATACATTTTTTGTACATGCGTACATTGAAACGATATTTCTTGTAGTCTTTGAACTTCGCGAAACTACTTCATTTTGCATAAGTCCCAGTACATTTTTACTTTAATGAAAATATTGTAAGATCAGTAAAGCAGCACTATCGCATCCCTTTAAAAGCGACATCCTTATAAGCAACTATACACACTCGCAAAATACGTCTACCCTCTTTAGGGGTAGTGCAGGCCTAAGTAGCTGGATTCAACGTCTCCTTCTCCTTTCTGGAGTCATTTCTTCGCCATAATTGCGTTCCTTCTCTTCTTTAAAGAGAATCTCTCTTTTCAGTGACACACGCCGCAGCTGCGGCTTTCCAGCTTCTTAAGGCCCTCTTTCTTTAGACACATTTGCCTCTCCCTCTCGGTATCTTTTGCGGCTTATTTCGACTCCTCCCTTTCGCTGCTTTTCGCCCTGAATTGGCTATATGTACAATGTTGCGCGGTAATCTTCAAAGTATTTTCTATACTGTATGAGATTTTCTTCTGTTTGACGGAAATGAAGTAGCGCTTTCCTTGTTATTGATTTAAGAGGAAATTAATGTCAGTTCTACAATTCTTGATTTCAGTTTTACCAAACTGTATAGCTTTTAAATTTTCCAGATACTATAATATATTTTTTAGAATTTTGAGCCGCATCTATACATTAGTTACGAAAGAATTTGCTCATAATATGTGAAAAAGAAAATGAAATATTATCGGTTTTTGTTACGTATAATAAAGTACATTCTTCTAAAAAATTATAGTGACATTATTGGAATTGTGTAATTTAACCTGATAATTTTCTGCTAAACTAGTTACTTTAAACATCGATGATTTTCTACAGAATCATAGAGTCCGCCATGTTCATTGTTCGTGAATTTCGCCCAATTTTCTGGGTTGAATTTGATTAATCTAGATAGCGGCGCTGGTAAAGTACATATCACATTTTGTAAATGTTCATTCACATGTCTTATTGTATCAAATATGGGTCATAATGTTCGCGGATTTATTTACCCACGTACCGATCGATTCCACTTAATTGAAGGAAACATAAATTAAATGTTTAATAATTATGGTGCGATTGACGAGATCGACCATATCCCAATCATAAATAAAGAACAAAGCAATGTAGCGGCATTAGTAGTTAACTGATTCCGATGTAAATAATTTTAATCCTAATTTTGTAACCTAATTCAGCGAATGCGGTGTTGCAGCATTTCAAATGTATTCTATCTGGAATCCATTTCGATTACATTTTTACAATTGGTTCTGTTTCTTCAATTAGATTAATTGTAAGTTCCTATGAATGCTCTTCAACCTAAAAAAATTATGATATGTAATTAATCAAAACCATCAATTGTTCACGAAGAACCACCGTGGTCCAATCCTCTTCTTCCACCCAAAAATATACTTCTATCAGTTGCAAAGCATCGGCAGATTCTCTCCCTCTCTCTTGAACCTTCTCGCTATCGCTGAATAATTACAATCAAGCAGCGTGTAATTCGAAACGAAATCACGTGGTCGCTCGCGCGTTGTCTCTTTGGGCTCCACTGTACACCCGCACTCACACACAGACTCACAGCCACACAATGACACAGTAAGAGAGACAGAGAGAGAGGTAGAGAGAGCTGGAACTGCGTGTCACACGCTTGCGCTTGTAACAGTCGGCGACCATTCCGGCGGCATTAATTATCGCTCGGCGTTCGCTGCTCTCCGCGCGCGCGTCCTACCTACGAACCTCCGAGCGCGCGCAATCACGCGACGTATTTACAAACTATTAATAATGATACGCGCGCTCGCGGTGAGGGGCGTGGAGAGGGGCGGAGCAGCAAGCAAGCGAGCATTCCTCTTGCCTTCGCCTGCAGCCTATATACGCCTCGGCTCATTCGAAAATTAATGAGCGGCGATGATTATGTGTATAGAGAGCTGCCTCATTTGGCACTTACCGACAAAATTTCGTGTTCGCTCGCTACGTACGTGCGTACACGTGTGTAGATGTAATCTGAAGGAAGGAAGGATCAGTGAGTGTTTAGAAGCTAAGTGATTGTCTTGGAGAAGGAGGTGTTAGGATAAGTATGTGGATCGATAATGATGGAAGAATTCAGCTGGGTTTCCGGCTTCATTGTTGACTACATTTTTAAACGTTCTGTATAATATCCTCGATGTTTTCACATTTTTTAGATGGAAGTTTGAAGTTCTGACTTACTTTGTTATTGATCGAAAGAAATTTTACGTAGTCATATCGTTCTTGGACCGAGTGCAGCATGTTACAAATCAAATTAAAAGACTGACTAAAAGCTTTCAGAAGACATTCCAATTTTGACCTTTTGGGTTTTCAGTTTTTCAAAATCAACCTTTTCAGCTGTAAATGGAACTGAAGTTTCATCTAGTGATTGACTTGCATATCCATACAATGCAGAATTTAACAATAGGAAATCGACCTGGTTATTCGACGAAAAATTCATTAAACATCCGGAACTGCATTATTTCCAACTAAATAATCAGTTGTTTCTGACTAACTGGAAAGCTGAGAATATTGTTAGAAAATCTGTTTGAAAAAACACCCGACGAGAATCACCTACCCGTAAAAACAGCTAAAATAGCATTTTTTTTTTATCAGTAGAATAACTGGCGTATTCTTGTTTATTTTGTCCCATAGGACGAGCGGTTTCTTTGTTGAAATATTTATGCAATTACAGCATCTACGGCCTCGCGCACACTTTTCGACTATTATCTCTGTAGTGGGAGAGACTCAGTGG
>UELV01174593.1:1370-34126 GCA_900490015.1 Megastigmus stigmatizans | reverse complement strand
GAGCTGAGACTGCTCGCGGCGCGTTTAGCCGGTCTAAAGTCCAGCGATGATTACAAAAAGGATCTGAAGGAGTGCGTGGACAAACATCTGATGATCATCGATGCCCAGAAGATTCTTCAGCGAGTCTTTGGCTTCCTGGCGATTTGGCTTGCCGTTACCTGCGCCATCGTCGTTTGTGCCATCATATTTCAGGCCACCGAGGTAAGCTCAAGGTGTTCAGGAACAAACGAATTTCTGCATTACTTTGAATGAGTCTTTTTTGAATGTAGATGAAAAATATGTCAGCCTACAGAGCCATCTACTTGATATGTTATTGCTTTTTGAAACTAGTTCAGGCTTACTGTTACGCTTGGTATGGCAATATCATTGCTGTAGAAGTAAGTAACGACAGCGGATGAAACCATAGCGTGGATATTGCACAAGTATTTCATAAGAGTTTAATTCAAACTTCTAGAGTGAAATGTGTCTCAATGCTATATATGATGCGCAATGGCCTGGATTCGGTGACTTGCGATTCATGAATGATGTTCTTGTCATCCAGTCGCAGAATCCCCTTCATTTCACAGCCAAAGGATGTATGATTGTACGACTAGATATGTTTTCGAAAGTATATTACTTTTTTAAATTATCACAGATATTCTTTTAGTTTTGGTGACAGTAATAGTGTGTATACATATTTTTTTTTAGATTGTACACACGTCCGTGTCCTACTTTTTCCTGCTGCGAACGTTAGATGAAAGTCTCGAAGTGTCATAGTGAACTACCAACTTCCGTGCTACGAATATGCCTTCGAAGTGAAAAATTGTACCTAAATAATTAGTTTCAAAGCTATAGTTATTTTCTTTATTGGTTAAATATCATAATTATGACGCAATTATTTTATGTAATTAAATAAGAAAATGGGTGTAGAGTACACAGAGAGAAGTAATCTATGAAAAATTACAATACTGTTAAGGAATATGTAACGAGCTCGAGACCTCAAAAATTACTATACGTTCTTGTATCATTAGATTTACAATAAAATTTACTAGAAATCTATAGTAAAGTTTAATAAAAGGTACTGTAATTTTTTAGGTTTTGGTAGTCTGTGATTGTATTCCTTGACAGTATTGTAATTTATTAAAGAATTCTTGTCTCCGTGATATAATCTATAAACTTTTACTTGTTTGCTCTGTACGTTCTTTTGATAGCTGTCTCGAAATGAATTTGAATATCTCAGTCGACTTGTTAAAATAATCTGTGTTACTTATGAACATCATAATTTAATACCAAACTTTTTCGTGTGTTTAAGTACCTTCCAATCATCATCTTCCGGATTATTCTAATATATTATTATTATACTAAAAAGAATACTATAGTCTAAAGGGATTTATTAACGTTAATTGCAGCTAATGTAGATTTCTTAATGTTCTTGATCAACATAAAAACTCTATCCTTTTCTCTGAAATTGATGCAGATAAATACTTCGAAATTTAAAATCTATAGTAGTACAAAAAAATTCCTAAATAAATTACCTTATACTCTGAACGACTTTGCCTTTTTAATAATTTAGTAACAGAAAATATAGCCTGAAGTTATAACCAAATTCATGACTCTATTGTTTCAGATTTAGAAAATGTAATAATATTTTAAGTTCATGTTTAAATTTTACAAAGGTACATGACACGAGAGTAAAGCAATTGAATAATCCATATTTTATGTTTTTTCCAGTATCATACACAGTAACAGTTGATCAGATCTGTCTGAAATTTTTTGAACTTGTAACTGAATGCCGAATGCAAACATATGTAGCTTTCAAAAATTCATGCATAACTTCTGAGACTGACAATAAATTCATTAGTTGAAGCGAAATACGTATTTCTCTCCACGTCTCCATGACTTAGACGATATATGACAACAGTCTGTACGTTTTACTCCATGGTGGAAGTAACTGTGAATCGTATCAGGCGAAATGAAAACTACTTTCACGAGATCAACTGGACCAGTCAAACGCAAGCTAAGCAGTCGCTATTTTGACTACTGATATCAATGGATCGAACTCCCTTATGTGGCAACAGTATTGTGATTGCAGTCATTGGAATGGATTTTTCACAATGGAAGCGATGTTGCATCTTATCCGGCTATCAGTTATCCATATCCGCTGATTACTATCCAACCTGATACACATCTGTGAATGGCTTTATTAATTGAATTTACGTTTCTAGTGTTGATGTTGCCCTTGTTCAGGTTACAGGCAAAAAAGATTAGGAGATTTGGATTGTCGTTCGATAACGAGATGAGTCTCATCTACTGCAACCGGATGCATCACCTGATGGATTCCATGACTAAACTAGATAATATCTTTGGACCTTATTATCTTTTTGAGTGGCCATTTACAGCGCTATCGTTCTCTGCCTCCTGCATTACTTCCTTTTCTTAAAAGAAAAATTAGCCAGGTAAAAATACTTTTTACAATCGATTTCTCTTTTTCATGAAACAATTTGTCCCCTCGCGTGATCAATAAAATATTTATTTTGATATCCGTGTTGTACTTAAAACATACAAAACGGTGACGTACAGGAATTAATTAACAGATTAACTACAACACTTACGTATAAAAACATTTTATTACATTACTAAATGAACATTATAGATAAATTACGCTGAATCCTTCTTTTTCAAATTTTTATTATTATAATCAACTAATGCTTGTGTAGCTATGCCTATTGGAGTGCGGGAAAATAGGTCGAGCCAGGCGTCGCTAATGTACTGAAATATATAAAGTACAATTGTTAATTAAGAAAAGTAATTAATCAACAAATAATTCTTTCTTAAAAAATAAACTTTATAGCACTGCGTGGCGTAAATCCGCACTTAAGTCACGCCACGGATAGACGTGACAGCGGATTTACGCTAGTCATTGCTATAAAATATTGTACGATACTCGTGTCGTAAGCAGCCCTTCAAAGCATTGCGTTCAGCGTTTAGCTAATACACGCCGTGCCGTAAAGTGCCTTTACCGCACTTGTATCGTAATATACTAATACATGTAAATAATTATTCAAGTCGGTTTTAGATTGAGTTTGTTACACACAGTTTTTGAGAAAAAATATCCCATTGTAAACTAAAATTCTAAAAAGAAGTATTATTAATTGATATTACATAATATTTTATCTATAGCATATATTATATTTTAAATATCAAGCTTAACTTTTTTACAATTACAAATTACGATTTTAAAAATTCATAAAAAATAATGTACCTATAGATGATACTGATTGGCAAGAGGCATGAAAAAGTCTCATATTTTGTGACGTAATAAAAAAATACAAAAAAGGATGAGGACCGCTTAAGTAGTACTATTTGTATGAGAAACATTGTCCATTATTAGTAAAATTAATACCTTGCAGCTTTTAAATATGCGATTTTCAAAATTTTTTTATAGTTCATTTTTGCCATATAGTTGAGTGGATTGTGTTACAAAAAAGTTACAAATTTAACATTATACATAATATTGAAATTACAGTGATTCACTAAAGAAGGATGCCCACATCAAACAACATTTAATTGAAAAAAAATTGGACCCCTTTACTCGATAATAAAAAAAAATTATGGAAAATTAGTGTGTTTCTATACTTGTCAGTTTCTACTTTCATCTATTACACATATGGAATAATAAACTCGACTTTTTTAATATATTCTCCTTCAAGTAAGAAGGTTAATTTCTTTTAAATTAAACGTCTTTTCTTGCTCTAAATGATAACGCAAGTTTCATACGTTCCCCCTGACATTTTATTCAGAGCCGGTATGGATATCCTCCGTTTGTAAGTTTAATTGCTATTGAATGAGTACTCTTTAACAAAGTAGAAATATGGCATTGGATTGAATAAACGATTATTTAATTACATTTATTTTATTTATTTATTTTATTCGTCTTTTTTCAGTTAATAATAAGACTTCGTGAAAAATGCAGTTTTGAATCCACAATATCTATACATGTAATGGGATGGAGCTGATCCAAAGATTTCTTAACTTATATGAAATTACAAGAAAACCTGAAGAAATTTGTTTAAATAAAATGAAGTTTTTGCATTAAATTAAAAAAAATCATCGTGATATATTGAACAAGTCACGGACTGCACATTTGAAAATAGCGTAATATAAGTAACAAGTTTGTTTACCGAATTTTACCATGACTTTCCAATATTCGATACAACAAAACTAATATTGTTAACTTATCTTATGTATTTTAAACTGAAATTTTAAGCTTTACTTTAAGTATGTTTTAATTTTGGCCACTTACTGTCAGTGGATTCTTCTTTCCTTTAACTTCTGTTTCTTCTGCAATTACAACAATTACAGAGTATAAGAAGATGGCAAAGAATAGCGCTGAGTACCAGTTCGACATCGTGGATATGTATGTGAAGAGTTAAATTATCAACTTCTAATTAATACTGTTACGTTCAACTTTGAAAGTCTGTCTAATTTTCAAGCTAAAATGGTATTCTATATATGTATGAGAGGAAAATGAAATAATAAAAGCTGCAGGTATTCATATTCTAATAAAGATTTTCCAAGAATCGATTGAATTATTTACAATTACTTGTGAGTAGTATAAAAGCATACTTTCACAATACATTGCAAACTTTGGATATAGAAGATTTTGTTATATCCCAAATATTTAAAGTTAAAATTTTGCATGTTTGCTTTTATATCGACATAAAACTTGCTTTATTGGATCAACGCAAAACCCACTGGCAGCTGTTTTAGCACTACAAGATTCAAGACAATGCCTTTTATTATTTCATATTTACCGTTTCCGCTGTTATTGAATTATCTATAATTATGAATGTTATCGCCCACGATTAAAATAATAATAGGTACACTGATAAGCAACAATTTTTTTACTATTTATTTTGTCACTAAATTAAAAAAACTACGATATTCTTCATTTCTCTGAAAACCTCTTGATATGAAAATTCTACTTTCTTCGTGTAGACTTTCCCTTATTACGAATAATAAATTAAAGTAAATGGAATAATTATTTGTGCTCATTTACAGGTTATTTAATTTCTTACTTTGTTTTATTGCAAACTCTGAAAGAACGTCAGGAAGAATAATATATTCGGGTAAAAATTTGTAGTTAATACGTATAAAAAATTACTAGTTCTTGTTTAAAATAATAGAAATTTTAATAAGATAAATAGCCCTGTTAAAAATATCTAGCTGGATTTCTAATTGAACTCTAGCTAGATATTTTTAAGGTGTAGCGTCTGCTGTTTGATAACACACCTTCAATTTCTCGTTTTTGCACTTGGATTGAGTTGGATTTTAAGAGATTTGAATAATCTATACAGATATCCATTTGTTACTTTCAATTTTGTATGAGCTGAGAGATGTATAATAAAGGATTTATATTTTTTTATTTTCATATTTTTATACAAACATAATTACAGATCTATACAAAACTTTAATTTTGAGGGCTATTATATCCGAAATTCGAATAAAAGTGTGATAATACGCTGTTTTCTTTTGCAGGAATAAGAAACCTGTCGCCTCCTAGCGGTAACGATGTGTAATATATGAAAGACCATATATAATTGTATACACTTATGAATAGTCATGTATGGTTACATATGGTTTTATATAATTATATATAACCTTATACAACTTAGTATGATTGTACATAAGTGCAAGTGAAGAGTTCTGAGTTGAAAACTATATATACAATTATATATAGTTGATTATCATTACATTTGATTATATATATATTTATACAATTATACATAGTTATATAGATACAGTATACATGTATAATAATCATAAATAGAAAGAAAAATAATCAACAACTCAGAGAACAACAAATTTAAATGCATTATTTTTTCTTAGCGTATTTAGATTGTATATAGTATAAGTCCTCAAAATTGTTTTCTATTTCCGTTATATCGCGACGTGCTAAAGCTTTATTACCTGACATTTGGACGCGTATCACGCAAAGGATGGTTCGAAATCGTTTCATTGAATTTTATCGTTCCGGATCACGCAAAACAGCATACTGCATAAGTTACCCCTGGGTTAACTTTCTTATTTGACTCATTGTATAAAAAAAAACAGAAGGTCATTCAAATACTCAAATACGACAGAATATTTTTGTTTGTTACACATTATGTCTCTGCTACAATTTATTACATGAATTATATTTTCCGATCTATTGCATTTAATTAATCTCATTTTGGCGTTATTACAATTGTTTTATTTCAAATTCAAAGGCACTTCTCTTATACATTATGCATTCAAACTAAGACTTTTAGATATCTATAGATGTGAAATCATTTAAAAGTGAAAATCACCCTTAGATAACGAATATAGATTGAATTATATTATAAGCACGGTCTCCTTGAATTTAATACAAAAGCCATCGTAAGTTTGCTAAAAGGATATAAATCCAACGCAACATATCATAAAAGAATATATTACACACCAAAAGAAAACATTCGATTAAAAAATAACAGAACGATTTTGATTGCCGTACTGCATTATAAAAAATGTGACTCGCAAAAAAACTGGACCGACCGCAGTTACATACGCATATCGTTTGTAATACTGTGTCTCGATGCAGTGTACAACGCTAATTGGACAGGATCGGAGGCGACGCGCGGTGTGTTCAATGGTTCAGAATCGATTGTTACGACGAGTTACCGAGGCTGGCATTTCGAATTATCAATTTAAATTTAGCTGAGAAAAATATCGTGCAAAATAGGTCTGACCCTCCCTTGAACTAAATTTTGACGTATTATATACGTGAAACGTCGCTGCAAATATTAGACACAGTTCTTCGCGTGTTGTACGTCGCGCTTTTAAAAAAAATAGATGGGTATTAACGCCTCGTACCCTTGTATTACAGGGTGCATAAGATGCCTTTAAGTATACTCAACAGTGGTACACGAGTAGATTTAAATTTAATATGTGCTCACGAATGTAAATTAATTTAATACGAGTGCAGGATAGTTCGTACTTGTATTCACACCAGTTACCTTGCAATGATAAGCTGCAACGATGAAGCTTCAAATAAAGCGTTATACTCTATCATTATATAGTTTGTAAAATCATTGTAATCTTGGTAACTCACTGAACTAGTATGAAACATTAGTAACAATTTTCAGTCAAAGTTGTTCCTTGTAAACTGGGAAAAAAACGTTTAATCTTATATCTTTCGCAGGTTTTATACTTGAGTATATGAAGAGTCGAAATTTTAAACTGAGAAATTCAAATATTGTACACAAATTAATGAATAAATAGCTTGTAATATTTAGTACAGCCTGTAATCGTAAAAACGGGAAAAATCGGTGTGAAAAATCTCGAGATCCCGATACATAAATATACCTGTTATTGTGCATGTGTGTACAAGGAGTGCGTGACTATACAACGGGTGCAATGACTCGCGCTCGGATTATCCACCTTCTTTCAGCGTGCAAAATATATATACGGCAAAGACAAACCGAGGCGTCGTTGGTATATAGCAAATATGGCGTGTCGGAGCTTCAACGCCGAGTCACAGGCTCGCGGAATACAAAGTTTCGCGCGCTTCACGCAAGCCGCTTATTACACTTTATGTATATATGTATATATCGTACACAATTCGGATGTAGTATACGAAGTGTATTATCTTATCTTCACGCGAACCGAGGTATGAAAAATTGCGTTTTAAGCGGCTGTCATTCATTCTCGCGTCCGATCTTACAGTCGAGATTTCTTCGAGGATACAACTAAGGAATGGATTTCCGTATATTTTTAGTCTAGATTCCCGGTGACAATATAGATTTTCATTAAAATTTAAACTATGCGTTTTTGTTAAAATTAACGATTATTTATTAAATTCGACGGACATCTTTTTTTATTATGTAGGTATATTGTTTATTTCGATTTAGTCGAGATTTATTTCAATTCTAAGATCCACAATCCTATGGTACATTCAATGATTTTGTGTATCAGTGAACATTTCTCATCTCTGAAAAGATTTGTGTTCCTAAAATACCTGATCTGTACGATTTGAAAGTTCAATGTACACAAACAATTATTATATTTGCATCTGAAATAAAAAGGACGTAGCGATAAGATTACAGAACGATCCACGGCCCTTTAGCCGCGTGCACACAAAAAGATTCCCCCAACCACTTGCTCTCCACAACATCCACCGCTAAGTGCTTAACATCGGGCCGAATTGATAGTAAGTGAAGATGAATTCCTCGAGTATCGCGAAAGATGGAAGCGAGCCAAAGCTTCCCGAGTTGTGTATGATGTATACAAAGCTCGATATCGTTCTCTCCGTAGCATCGTCTATAGACCCGCTGTAACAGCGCATATGCCTGGCACGAAAGGCTCGTCGAGTACATATGTAAACCAATATCGTCTATTTCTCCCCGCTCTCTTCACCGCACGTGTAGAGCCGTCATCCCCTGAGACAATCGGTATAGGCCCGTGCGCCTCGATTACGTATACAGTCCGATTTGCAATGATATCCGATGATTGCACACACGAATGAATCGCCTTGTCGTGCAAACGAGTGTATAAGTGTCGGGGTTTTTTTTTTTTTTTTTTTTTTGAGAAAAATATTATGTTTACTTTGGGTTTGGTTAAATATAGGTAATGGTGTGCTTCTAAAGAGTTCACGTGCACGAATTATTGATTGTTATGATGCATTTAAATAATAATGATTAAGCAGAAGATTCGCTGCCTTTCTTATCCTTGTTTCTCTTTAACACTTTCGTTACTGCTCATATATATATCTAGAGATTATAGTCTTTAGAGAAGGCAGGAATGATTTTACATTTATACTGGAATTTTGTAAATTAATTTGCACAAAGTCAATAGAAATTTGAGATTTGTTTTAACGCTTTCATAATAAAAATAAATTCATATTAGCATAACAGTTGATATGCACAAAAGGCAATAGCGAAGATAATGAAAAATGCCCACAACGTAATCGCTACAAAAAATCAAATTAATTCTAAAGAAAACTCTGCAGCTTTGATTTTCCAAACTTAAGAGCTTATTCAGCAGTGAGAATATGAGAGAATGAGAGAGAAAAGAAATTGATTATTCGCCAAAAATAACTTTTCAATCTGCGCTTGGGTCGAGACACGAGACCCGCGGAGCACTGATCGATGCTCACATTCGAGAAGAATGCAATTACGAAAGTGGAACAATGACACAATTGGGGGGATATACTGCATCTATCCGTTACTTTCGAGGATGCTAGAGAAAAAAGCACATGTACGAGATATAGGAAATGATCAGGGGAGAGTCACGCAAAATATTAAATTCTCGTAATTTATGCGGCGATCTGTGGCTTTTTATAGAACCTGCAGTAGCCGAGTTGTATATCTTTCCTTCTTAGTTTTCGTTCCCTTGCATATGAGAAATGATTTTTGAATAGCGGTTATTCGAGTTTTAGGAAAGGATGTGAATGAAAAGAGTCTGGTGCAACAGAAAATTAAGATTCTGTTGTCCGAATATTCGAGAACAATCTAGAAAAGATTCATGTAAAGGGGGATAATTTCAAAGTATAATACACTGTAATCTCTATCGAGAAATGTTAAATGAAAATAATATGAGCTTTTGACATTCAGGATCTTTACAAAGTATCGGACCCAACTCCCTGATTATGGAATCAACTACTTAAACAGAAATGATGAGCCTCAAGGTCGATGGTATATTCGACGAGGATTCAATGGTCGCCCAAGGTCATTTGAAGGTCAAATTAATTTTTATAAATGGGGAACCTCTATTTTCTGGATCTCGCCTTAACCGGCTGGATCTACCACAAATCTTACCTTAATCAGTGAAATCCACTAAGAACCTTGACTTATCTGAAACATTTACAACCCTAATTAACCCCTAGGGACCATTTGACTCATCGAGTGAATGCACATCCGAACGTAACATTTTCCGCTCTCTCAGAATCTGGGGTCAAAAATAGAGGTTCCCATTTAAAATAAAATAAAAGTTGACCTTCAGATGACATTGAAGAACTCGGTCCAAGGTCAAATTCAGGGTCACCATTGGAATCCTCGTCGAAAATCCTATCGACCTTGGGGTTCGTCATTTTTGTCTAGGTAGTTGATTCCAAAATAAGGGGGAAGGAGGTCCGATACTTTTTGAAAATTCTGTTTACAATGAAAATTGAAATAATGCTTGTTAAGAAAGAATGGTTGATTTCAAGTAACTATGGTTCATTTTGAAAAGGAACCTTGAAAAACTTGCAAATAATTAATCAAGCGCTTATAGGAATAATAATAATAATCAAACAATTATCGATAAGAATCGTTTCGCATCCAAGAAAACGAAAAGTATATTATAGGAGTCGACTTCCGGTCAAACATACTCACGGAACAATTTACCCATTAATTTTCTTAAAAGATTAATCTGAATAGAAAAACAAGACGATTAAGCATTCAGCTATACATATCGATAGGACCATAATTGCGTCGAGTTCCGAAAAGACTCGCAGGTTCCATTTAGCAAACGTCTCCACAGTATAAAGTCGCGAACTCCGCGCGCTCGGCACGTGAGCAACACGTTGGGACGACCCTATTTTTCCCCCTTTCGAGCGACAGCGCGCACCAAAAAGAGATAGATAGAAAGAGAGAGAGAGAGAGAGAGAGAGAGAGAGAGAGAGCGAATTATCGGGGCAGATATATGGAAATGGAGCAGCTGGGCGAGATATTTATGATCGCGACTATCTACTATCGCGATCCGCAAGAGACGTTCCCGCAGCACGCGATCTCTCCACACACACACACACAGACACATACATACACTCGCGCTCCCTACCTCCCTTTCTTTCTCACCGCTATCTGCCACTCGTCTTTGGCTCGTGCGGCGCCTGCGAGGTCTCAGTTCTTTTTCGACTCTCTCGGAGCATATGCATGCGAGCAGCATCGCGAATCCTCGTACAAAAGTCCGATTACAAGTACTTTTTTGTTTCCAAGGCTTTCTTATCCGTGGAATACTCGATTTGTTTGCATACAATCCAATGAATTATGACGATCGGGTGATTTACAAATTGAACGTACGCAAGAACGGGGGAGAATTCGAGGTTCGAGATGGTGAGATAGTACGCGAAACTTTTTCCCTGGTACAATGTGCACAGACCGCATTAGCGAGGAGTGCGGGCAGTTACCGTGATCGCGTTGCTATCCACGTCCGATTAGCGAAGCGCCGCGACGGCGCACCTTCTCCATCGAGATGAAGAAGAAGATGAAGCGCCACAAGTTAGCCAAGCATTAGGGAGGCTGGTATGTCGTCGCTGGAGTCCGAAATGACGAGTCTGATGAGCGGCAGCACGAGGCGACGCTTCCAGAGCGGCAACTCGCAGCTGCGACGCTCCAGTCTGTTCTCACTCTACGCCAAGATATTCCGTCTGCTGTTGGTCAAGTGGGACAAGGCGGACGGTGATCTCGATGAGAACACCGAGGAGGACGATTATAGTCGGGAGCTCGATACTCTCGTACTGCCGAGCAACGAGGAGTGGAGACTCAGGGTTTATTATCGACTCGTCGAGCTACAGCGGGAGAACGATCATGCCGAGGCTGAAGTTGTGGATGCTGCACCCGAGGAGATCGCGTGAGAGCCAATTTTTATTCTTCTCTTTCTTCGTATAGCTCGCGGATTTCGACATTTTTCAGCGATGTATAATTGCGTAAGGTTATTCACGAATGGCAAATATTAGTAGGTCTATAAGAAACTGTTATGGACTAAAGGGAAACTGAGATACATGCTTTGTTGATGTTTGAAAGAATTTAACACGCGCAATATAAATATAATAAATTAGTAGAAGAGTTCCGAGAATATTCAGACGGCGATGTCTGTACAGATATACTTATACGTTTAACGTGAGCATTGTCGTTTTGCTTTTTGAGATCGTTAAGTGAGATGGTGTTTTTTTTTGTAATTAATACAATTATCACTATATGCGCGGGTTACGCAAGTAAAATGAGTTGCAAATTCTAACGTGTCATAAAGGAAAATCTTAATATTTAACTCGTAAATGCTCTCTTTCATTTACTCAACCGTTGAGAACGTATACGAAATTGCAAATTAAATCCCTGCACCAATAAGTATCATGGAAGTCTATTTCAACCTTCTTGTCGCGTCAGATATGATTTTCTATGTTATAAAGTTATAAAGTTGTAATATCACAGAAACGTTCATTTTGAGTGCAGAAAGAAACCGACTAGATCGGAATAAAATAATTTTTTTTAGAGGAATGCGTAGTTAAAATCAACTCAACACTTAGAATAAAAAAATTATGAGAAAGTTGGCAAAAATATATTGAAAGTCAATGTCTTTCTATACTCGTCATTTTCTACTTACGCGTAACAAGTATAGGGTACGATTAGCTCGGCTTTTTATTAAACATTTCCCGTCAAGTTAAGGGGGTAGTATAAATTTAAGGAGGTTCTATCTGTACGTAGGAAATCAAGCACGGAATTCGTTGGATTTGACAAGCGCAGTCGATATATATGTATATATATATATATATATATACATAGATATACATTCACCGTACATAACCTTCGCGTAAATTGACTTTTTAAAAAAAAAATATCTTTAACAAACCCATGAATGATCATTTTTCAAGGTACTATATTGTTTGTTAATTTTTCTATCACTGCAATTTTTTCAAGGCAATTTCAATATTAGCAATAATAAAATAACTCCCCATAAGAGACAATGATAAAATTGACAGAATAAAAATATTTTGTTCTTGCTTCTGCGGCCACGTACTCTTACACTAAATTAACAGTAACTTTTTCATAAAAATAACCTTTAAATTTTCGTTTAAATCTCAGTCTTATATCTGTTAAGTATCGATAGGATTTCTTTAATACGTTCACCTTGAAATTCTAATCGTGGTTAGAGTCGTGATCCTTCATTTATATTTACAAATAATATGGATACAAATATTATAATGTAGGTATTCATAATTTTTTATACTTTAGCGCTTAGGCTTAAAGAACGCTAATTTCTACAAACATAAGCTGTTATATCTAGACAAAGTTTAATGAACTTTTGCTAAAATCGATCAATTACGGTTACGGACCCAATATCTGATCATGACCCAATTTCCGATCATTTATCCTTATATTTATAATATTAAAGCAACAATCTGATTTTAAATTATAATAGATTATAATTATGTTCCGATTGCTATTATCATTTACTTGATTAATTTGTCTTTCGCATTCAAAACGTTTTGCAGCTATTTATTTTATTTAATATTAAATTTTTATCAGAAATTAAGTCTGTTTTGATCAATAATTACTGCCGCGTATTTAAATGGCTGATCAGAAACTGTTCCCTTTGCTGTATACTTTCTAAATTGCTTATTTTAAATTAAGTATCGTTTAATAACATAGTTTTATCGTGTCGGATGTACTTACAAAACGATAAGGTCAAAGTCGACGTTTGAAACATTTTATTCAAAAAAGTACTCGATATACTATCGGTCCCTACCTTCACTCGTTCAAAAGAAAATTCAAGCACACACACACACACACACACAGCACAGGCGACGAGCGCGGGTCGCTAACCTCACTTTTCCAATTAACCACTATCTTTCGGCCCTCCGCCATCAAAAAAGGAGCTGCTGGTACGGCAATGCCAATCCACGAGCAGCTCCGTAAAAAAAAAAAAAAGAAAACACCACCTAACTCTAGCAAAATAGAAGGGAAAAAAGTAGAAGTCAAACAAAGTGCCCAATATGTGAGTTTGAGCGTTTAAAATCCTATCCCAATCCGCGTGACACAGGATGGGAAGCCCGGAGCCTAAAACGAAGCCGAAAGTGAGCCGACGAGCTAGGGAGATAGCGAGGCGTGGAAAAAAATGGGACTGGGAACCGGACACCAAGATCGCCTATCCCCTGACCCCGAGATCCAGCAGGCGATTCGACTCCATCGACTCGAGCTCCTCGGTCATGCTCGATGCTTGCGTCGAACCCGGCTGGAGGTTGAACGACATACTGCTAGCGGCGAAACTACTCATGGACAGTACGGAGAAAGAGAAATATGCCGATGAAGCCGAGATGAGGAGAGTCTACGGACTCGTCTACGACGTGCTCAGATGTTGGTTATACAGAGTTATTAGAAGTTTTATAGCTTATTTAACGCACAAGTCATCCATTTCTTTTTACTTGTCTGTACTTTTCATCCTGTTTCCGTGTGATCCTTTATGATCCTATAGATTCAGCTGTACTCGTTTCGTTTCGCGTATATCCTTCATTTGCAACTAACTTGCCGTTCCATATCTGCATCCTATGTAACTTACGAGCAATGCGCGTGTCGCCAACAGACAAGCAGATACTGGATCGCGCACTGGACGATGTGGGCTTCTGGCTGCGTTTCGTTAACCTGAAGAGGCGCGAAAAGGTCGTCTGGCTGTTGCTGTACGACATGCAGGGTAGAAAGTTCGCCCGAACGGGTAACAGTGCGGCCGTGGCGACTAGGAACGAGGCGCTACGCGAGGCTGGACTGCTCGAGGTTGAGAAGGCGCTCCTCGTTAACAAGACCAGACTCGCTGCTAGTCTATCCAGGCTGCGCATCGGTGGATCTGCACTTAGTCTCGGTAATTATCGATAGGCTCACTGTTATAGAAAACAAATCATTGCTTTATTGGGTACACTGAGAAACAAACTTTGTTCCTTCTATTAAATATTTAATTGTTATATATCAGAATTAAATGTTTAGTTTGTAAATGACCGTTTGATTAACTACTGATCCAATAAATATCTAGTTACATCATACTAAGATTTAATTGGAATAATACAGTTAAATATTTTTTCAATGTACAGGGAATTAGAAACGTCGTTGGATTATCTGGTGAAATTTGCAGTTACCAAAATTCAGTTTTTTTTTTCTCCAATAATACAATGATATATTTTCTGTGTCGGTTTCCGATCCATAGACGAGCTGCTGCCAGCCCATCTACGAACCGCCGAGGGCGTTACGTGGGGCGAGGAAGGTGCGATAGCCTCGGGTTGGGTGAACAGTTTCAAATTGTCGAGTCGCCAGCAGTTCATCGAGGAGATGGACAAATTGGGTCTGACTCTGTGCAGGCATTGCTCGCCCGCGAGCGAACTCGAGGAGGACCAGTACGTGTTCGATCCGCTCTGTCCCATGGTGGTGAATCTACACGAGAAGGCCAGAGAGAGATTAGCTGTGTCTCAGCTCGTCAGAACTTATGGCTTCGTCTTCCTGGTACACCTGCACACTCTCTGCTTTATATATATATATATAGAAAGTCCACATAAATCTCAATATCTCCTACATATATTAGGATGGAACAAAAAAGAATAGATCGATTATGTAAGGTAATGGATTGCAGGAGAGGTCGCTGTGCGTGGGTGCTGCTGCGCTGGTACACGCGATACGCGTTGGCAAACTGTGCGGTCCGGTTGTATTGACGCATTCCCTGGCACCTAGGCACACCGGCTACTTGGCCGAGCTTTTGGCCGACGTCGAGGATGCTGGACGATTGTTGGCTTTCGGCCTCGGTGACAAGAGACCGGCGCATCAGGCTTATATGGAGAACCTCGGTATATCGAGGAAACGCTGCAAACTCTTCGTCGAAAGGTCTCGTCAAGCACGATACACTTTTATTATTATTATTAATCGTCATGGATCTGGATCGTTATCATCATCATTTATTGAATCAATTGTTTGTTCTCATTGAGTTTGGTAAATTTTGAACGGACGAAAAATCGACGTCTCTGACTTGGTCGACATATTTCGTATCTTGGGGATTGACAGTTTTGAATTTTGTCTATATCATTCACCTGCACCCTACACACTTCAACAAATCCAATCCACCTATATAAATCGTCCCATTTCACAGATACACATCGGCACCCCCATCGGCAGAGGTGGAGCGCGCGACTATAGTACTGGCAACGCCACCGTGCAGCTACACGGGTGTACGGGACGTGGTAGATCTGGCGATAGCTCGTGGCGGTGATCTACGTCTGCTGGAGTCGTTGACGAGCCTCGAGGCCGAGTCACCCCAGCAGCCCCGTGCACTGCTCAACGAACAGATGGCCACACTGAGATACGCCCTCACCAGGCCCAATGTCCAGCTGGTCGTCTACGAGGTCCATACACTCCTGCCCTCCGAGACCACGGAGATGATGGAGCAGGCGGTAGAACACGCCAATAACATGGCTATCGACAAGTATCGGCGCGAGCATCCGGTACGTACTCGACTTTTTGGATGACTCTACTTGGTGAGGAATATCGCGGATACTTATAGGATATATTGTAATGAGTCTTGGTGGTTTTGAGAGAGCGAACATGGCATTGCGACCAAATTAAATTTATCCTCGAAACTCGAGCGTAATATTATCACGTGTGTTATTGTAAAAGGAATTGATCGTGTTCTGTCGTCTGTTGCAGCAAAGGAAAAAGTCACCGCCGCGCGAACCGACCGGGAAAAAATCAAAGGGGAAGCGATCTCAATCGTTGGAGCACATAACAAAAGCGAATCAGCAACATGACTCGAAACACAATGCTGAATCGGAGGAGGATGATTTGCATGTATGTCGTATTATATATACTTTCTGATACAGTACAATAATTTCATTCGACAAAAAAGAAAACAACACAGATGCTTTAAGGATCGTTGCACCCGTTCCCACATTCACGCACTAATCCGCAAACTATAAAATAACGATCGATATAATACACATATACGATGCTAAGACACCGTATCCAAGATTCCAGAGAGTGATCTGTTCGAGATGACGGACCTGAACGACCTGTACCAGCGCGACTGCAGCAAAATGACGGACCAGGGCTCGTACATAGTGCTGGTTAAGCGTAAGGAGATGATGCAGTTCAACTCGCTGTTCATGATCAAGGTGGCGGAGTCGAAGGGTGTGTTCGGCGAGCCGACCAAGCGTAGCCGGCAGCCCTCGCCACCTAAGACACCGGAGCCCCAACTGCCGGCACCACCGCCCACAGCCGTCACCTCGCAAGCCAGTCGCAAGAATCGCAAGCGCGGCAAGGTATGACGCACGATTGTTATCTCGCTTTATCTCTATCCCCCTGACAGATATTTTCCAGTGACAATTACAATCGTATATAGATTGCCAAAAGTGGAAGAACTGCGATATAAGTTCCTTGGAAAATCTTACCAGTAAATAGCACACTTTTTTTTTCGCTGTGCTGTAGTTTTTACCCATAAGACTACTGCAATTTTTCCACACTTGGCAGTCTACCTAGCGAGACCTAACATTTCATCATCATCGTCCACGAGCGATTCCCCACAATTTCTTTTTGCCGAACAAGAGTAACCTCACTTGATGATAAAAGTAGCTGAATTCGGCTACGCGATTGTTCATGAGCTCAGAGAGCGGAGGTTTCGGAGAACCGAAAAATAAAGGTAGTGGAGAAGCAGCTTTAGCTTTTTTGTCCAGCAGTTTTAAATTAATTAATTCAAAATAAAATTAATTAAAGAGTGTTGTGTTGTGGTCTACACTTGAGAAATGTGAGACGGGAAAATGTAAGTACAGTATTTATTTAAATTTCTATTTATATTTTAGTAAAAGCTATTGGCAATTAAAAAACAACTTATTGTACTCTGTTATTGAATTTAATTGATATGATTAGTTTAATTTTTGACAATTAAACTAATTAAAACCGCTAATTATAAAAATAATTATGGAAGTAAAGAATCAATGTTTAAGGAATAGAAATTATTATTTAGCAAATTGTATACAGGTTCTTTTTACTAATAATTTTTAACAAGTTTCAATATAACCTAAAAACAACAAAATCTTTTATAAAGCAGTAGTTTGTTAATTAATTGCTTAAATGTACGAAGCTTTATTATTATAAACTATTTGAATCTTTTGTAGTTTTTAGGTTATATCAAGACGCGTTAGCCTGTCTATCACGACGCAGCGATCTCGAGCAACCGCTCGCGCCGAGCTCGAAAGATGAAGAGAGCGAGCGCGTCTCGTCATCAGCTCTATAAGTGTTTACTTACTTACCGCATTGGTTGGTAACTACAATATATGTGTGTTTGTGGAATTTGAATATAACAGTGGCATCGGCAATGTTAATTGAACAGACGATAATGGCTTCAATTATATAGGTACGCCATGGTACTGGAAAGAAATTCTTCATCATGGCAAGAAATTCGTTGATCAATGCTAGATTGATCCTGCATATAATGATTATATATATTTTATTTAATACCTTTAGAAAACTTTTGTAATTGTAGACCTGTACAAGTCAATCTCAAATAAACTTATTTGAAAATTTTGACAATATATAATGCGATTAGTATTTACTAAATGGTGACAAATTATAATATATCACGTTTTTTTTATTATTCATTAATCAACACTGATCAAAATTATAATTGATGATACTACTGAAGCTAACAGGCAGGTAATATATGAGGTAGATATAGTCATATTAAATTATCTTATTTAAACTAATAACATATTCAAATATATATTGAATTATACAAAATAGACGCGTCTACTTTGTACGTCTAGTGTTTAGTAGGTATCCTGATCAGCTACTGATTTACGTGCCTTATATATTTAAACTAATTTTGCGCCTGCGGGGTCGATAAACGCGTACCAGTTTCAACTAATAAAAACTAATTAATCGTGGTTGGTGCTTTGGATTAGGGCGTTGTTCCTATATTATTATAGTTTTTTGCAGGGCTCGGGTTCGAATCTTAACAATGTCAATTTTTTTAAAAAAGCTCAATATATCGTCAAGAATAATACATTTCTTCATATTTAACATTATAAATGTAGCAGAGTAAACTAAT
Source organism: Megastigmus stigmatizans (assembly GCA_900490015.1). Classification (NCBI taxonomy): domain Eukaryota; kingdom Metazoa; phylum Arthropoda; class Insecta; order Hymenoptera; family Megastigmidae; genus Megastigmus; species Megastigmus stigmatizans. The sequence goes on along the minus strand of UELV01174593.1, from coordinate 15,304 downwards.
TCAAATGTTAAAGAATTTTTATTTGTATTATAATTAATGTTAATCAGTTTATTTAACATAAATAATTACTTAACATAATATTTGCAAGAATTTATACTAGTTTATGCTTTGCTACACTTGAATGCTAGTTTATACTTGAACTCTAGTTTATACTTTGCTATAAATAATGTGAATAGATTATATTATTATTGCAATTGGATTAACTGAAGAAAGTATGTATTTTATTCTCACGTTATGCTACCTTTCGCAGATTTCTTGCTCATGAGTTTTTTGCTCCCGAGTTGAACATTTTAACGTTAAAAAGTAGTTTCCTGATTTTTATTTGTTTGATTCAACTAGATACAAAATAAATGAATTGAATCCTAAAGTTTAAATAAGATAATTTAATATGACTATATCTACCTTATATATTACCTGCCTGTTAGCTTCAGTAGTATCATCAATTATAATTTTGATCAGTTTTGATTAATGAATAATAAAAAACGTGATATATTATAATTTGTCACCATTTAGTAAATATTAATCGCATTATATATTGTTTAAATTTTCAAATAAGTTTATTTGAGATTGACTTGTACAGGTCTACAATTACAAAAGTTTTTTAAAGGTATTGAATAAAATATATATTAATCATTATATCAGGATGCATTATGACATTTATCATTATAATCTTAGAAAAGCTTGCATTGGTCAACCAATTCCTTGCCACAATGAAGAATTTCTTCCAAGAACCATGGCGTACCTATATAATTGAAGCCATTATCATGTGTGCAATTAACATTGCTGATACCACCAAAAGTACCAATGGGAATAATGCATCATATACTGCCAATTTCTATTAGACTCCAATGGACACTAGATTGTCAAGCATTCACCATCTGGTACCAAATATCATTCTAAAAATAGATTTATAGAATCCATAAAATTCAAAAGTATGTTGTTAAATAGTCAGAACTATAAGAATATATTAATGATGCTACAATTATTCTCACTTATTTACTTGCTTACCTGTCTGAAACCATTAGCAAAGACGAATTGCCTTGTAAAGCCCTCTACGGTAAATCTAGCACTTCTGGATCTGCAAAAAAACAAATATTTATGCAATTATTTTTTCATAGAATTAAAAAATGATTCTACCCTCAGATAATATATAGCGTTCAAAGCATTTTGATCAACTAATTAGGTATTTTACCTTGATATAAATACTTGCATTGACTTTTATTAAAAACTTTTAACAAGTTCTGATATAACCTAAAAACTACAAAAGATTTATTCAAATAGTTTATAATAATAAAGCTTCGTACATTTAAGCAATTAATTAACAAACTACTGCTTTAAAAAAGATTTTGTTGTTTTTAGGTTATATTGAAACTTGTTAAAAATTATTAGTAAAAAGAACTCGTATAATACAATTTGCTAAATAATAATTTCTATTCCTTAAATATTGATTCTTTACTTCCATAATTATTTTTATAAATATCTGTTTGAATTAGTTTAATTGCTAAAAATTAAACTAATCATATCAATTAAATTCAATAACAGAGTACAATAGGTTGTGTTTTAATTGCCAATAGCTTTTACTAAAATATAAATAGATATTTAAATAAATACTGTACTTACATTTTCCCGTCTCACATTTCTCAAGTGTAGACCACAACACAACACTCTTTAATTACTTTTACTTATTTTGAATTAAGACTGCTGGACAAAAAAGTTAAAGCTGCTTCTCCACTACTATACCTCCGCGCTCCGAGCCCATGAACTATGCCGTAGCCGAATTCAGCTACTTTTATCATCCTCCATCAGTGGTATTCAACCTGTCTTATTGGTTTGTTGCAGATTCAGATCGAGCGCGTGACCGCGCCGACTCAAGCCACTATAACCCGTTCGCTGGACACGAAGCAGATCTGTCCACGTCACCAGCAGCACGTAGTCAACGAGGAGAACTCGGTGGAGACGCAGGTACGGGAGGCGCGTAGACGTGACGCGCGCCGCTGGTGGGACGAGCTCGCGCGCATCTGGCGGCGTAGTTCGAGCCACGCGGACGACTATAGCTTCCAGGCGCTCAGGACAGATCCGATCACCCAAAAGATACTCTTCCCCTCGCACGTTATGCTCGTCACCTATGCCGAGACTCGTCGACCCTCTCTCGCAGTACCCTAGATAAGATCGATTACTCGTGTATCCGGATATATATGGTATAATATCGAGTGATGGTATCGTTGGGCTATGGTGTAATCGATACAGGAGAACAGTTTGGTGGTTGAACTAGATGTAGTTGGGTTGGAAGTTGGTGCGAGATTATAAAGTGGACGGTTGGTTGCGAGTGTTCTCGCGGATTGACTTTGGCAAATGACGATTCGAGGGGTGTGATTAGCGACCAAAAAAAAAAGAACAATAAAAGTGTATGCAACTGTAGCAGAGAAATTGCTTAATTGTTTGTGAGCTTTATTATTATTGCATCGACGTCGATCCAGAAGTTATTTAACATTTTGCAAACCAAACACATTCGAGGCAAACTTCTATTAGCATATTGAACAATAATGACAATCAGTACAATAAATGAGATTTTCTACATGCGATCTTGTCTCTAAACAAATGCTTACCTCAGTCCTGTACAACATAATGATTCCCCCCTACTTTCGTTCTTGTCAAATACCGAGTCGAAACGATGGATAAGAAAAATAGAAAATGCACAAGAGTAATTCGCGAATACACAGTAGCAATAAGTTCCTCGATTATTCCAGTCTAACTTCCTGCGGAGGTAACGCGAGCGCCTCGAAACAAGTATAATTCCGGGGAAAATTGCCGAGCAATTGCCTCGACTTGTATCTCATTGCACGTGTCACTTGTTTGCCTCTCGCGTGCCGCTCCTATTCAGCTTACAATACGGCTTCCCTCGTTCCTCTTTTAAACAAGGAATTCCACACTCGTGCCTTCTCGCATATATTTGCTTACGCATAAGACCAATTTCTCCAATTTTGCTTCTAACTCCCGTGTGATTCTGATGTTTTTGTAAATTTTCGTTCAGGATTGTTGTTGGCATTCGTGTCGCTGAACTTTAAAGGTATCGCGCTCGCCCAATGCAACAACAAGAACATGACAGAATGAAGATTTTTTGTTTTCTTTGTAAAGACTAGAGCGGCTGTAAGATAATGTTGGAACTGTAATTTTTGTGTTAATTTAATGAACGTTATTAATAAATTTTAAAAATGCAAATAAAGTGAACAACATTTATTTTCTAGTACTTAACTTTCGTTATTGGCAAATTGAATGGTGTTTTAATACGGCGCATTTAACGATTAGTAGGAAACGTCCGCGTTGAACTTTCGTCGAGGAACTATTTATTATTACATTAGAGAGTTAATTTTATTACTTCGAAATCAATAGCCTACAATTTATTTCAAAGCCAATGCTTTTTAACAGAAGTCTACCAGTTCCGAACCCTTGATTACTCCTAACTTGTCTCCGACCGTGAAAAAATCAGCGCCCAGCATACACATTGAGCTAACAAGTATCTCAGACATGAATGAAGAAGAAGAGTTAAAAGACAAGGTCGTCGAAAAGATTATTTCTTACACAGAGCCGAAGTATGAGACTTTAAGATTAATAATCGCAGATCTTGAAGATGTAGATGAAGTAGATGAAGAGAGTCCTGGAGAACTTGTAAGTTTATATGCCTACGCTAACAAAAGTTTCTAAAAATTTATCCGCTACATTGAAGCACAGTGACAGAATCAGCTCCTAAACTGAAATTCTTTATCTTTAAACTATACATTTTAAGAATGTCTTTGGGAACGTATTTTATTTTCCTTCTAAATGGAACAATTATCGGAAACTATTTTGAAGGTCATTCATTAGAGAAAGAAAGTATTTTGTAGAGATAAAGAATGCTCGTAGAGTTAGTCATTTTTATGTGTTACGGTACATATTATTATTTAATGAGTGTGCAATAATTTCTCACTAATTTAGAGCGACGAAATCGTAGAATCAAACGAGATTGGAGATGCACCGCATGCAAACGATAGCTTTAACGAATGCACGCGTCCCCCGGAGCCCGTAGACTTCTTCGACTCGTACAATTTTGACAAAGGCATGGATAAGTAAGTCTTATCAAATGCTCAAATCGCGTAATACCATAAATAATAATAATAATTAATCAGAGAATAAGTTTATCGCAAAGAGATTGTCGGGTGAATAGAAATCAATGTAATTCGCGAATTTCAGGTTGCGCTCCCTCTCGAAAAAAAACACATCGATCGATACTTTAGAGGCGCTGAAAGAGTACATCGGGGAAAAAGGCGAGGGAATGTTTTTCAATCTCTCCCGAAAACCGATGAATCTTCAGTCGCGTCGACAGATGTTCCCGCGAAGGTCATCGAGACTTAATCGTATTCCATTTCAAAGTCGTCTGGAAACTGTCATGGAACAGAGCCAAGGCTTCTCTTATCTCTTCCCGGAGGAATGATGAAGAAGCAGCCGAAGAAAATAATAAAAATAAAAAAAAATATACATGCAACCTTCGCGGTCGTGAACTACTTTTGTACAGTTTCGGCAACCCCATTCTACGTCACTTTATTTAATAAACTCGTTCTTAATTAATATAATATCAACACTTATATTTTAAAAGCGCACATTCGCTACTATTGAATCCTGCGATTCACGCAATTAAGTTCTTCAGTATGTAGTACGAGTATTCAACGAGGCACTGAAACCGGTCACCAAACAACGACAGTATCCAGTAATAATCCACTCCGTCGAACAATTGACAAAGCGGCTCATCTTCCAATTCCGGCATATTCATCGTTTCCCTACTGCTGCTCCCATCTACATTCCCATTGCCGTAGAAGTAGTCGCTGAAAGAATCGATCAATCTGAAGATATCGTCCGCTACCGAATTCCACAGGACATGAACGCAGAAGCCGAAAATCATCCAAAAGATTTTCGACGTCAGTACGCGCTCGCAGAATATCCTGAATAAAGTGGCCATAGCGAACTTGACGCGTTCGAGCGCTTTCCCGAGATTCTCTGCATTCACTGACTTGGGCAGTCTCATGTGGTTAGCTATGATTTTTCGAAATCTTATCATTAGCGCCATCGTGAGGATCGCACTCGAGAGCGAGACGACGTAATACTGATTTGCCACGAGATACGTTATCGTGGAACTTGTGCTATTGTAAAGCTGCCCAGATGCGGATTCGTAAGCTGCGACGAGCCACGAATCGATCCCTTCCCATCTGCGAATCACGCTTTTCTTTGATCTATCGGCGAAGCTTTCGAGCTTGGTACAAAACAACGTCATAAGATGTAATAGGAATTTCTTCGATTCGCTGATTAACAGGATCAATTGTAAGCGCGACACCGTCAGCATTTTTTTTGATGCCTGGAGATAAGACAGCATTTCCACTCGCTTCGCGTGCGATAACAATATCATCAGGAAGATTAGGAAGCCGAGCGCCGAGTCTTTCTTTGTGAATCTTCTGATAAACTTTTTCTCTTCAGGCGAAGTTCTCCAAATTTTCGCAGTTCCCGGCTGAAAAAGATTTACGTAATCTTGTATTGTTGTTTTAACGTTGATATAGCATGATCAATTTGGAATCTCAATCTTATTTAGATTATGATAATGTTTGCGTTAATTCAAAATTTTAATGTAGGTTAAAGAAGTAGTTTTTGGTTCGGTCGGCTTACCTGCTTGTCCCTGACGCGGAATAGCTTTTTGCTACCGGTGGTTTGGAGTTCGTCGGCGAGAGCACCGATGATGGCATCCTTGTTGCGGCATTTACTTTCCAGTATCTTCACGACAGCGAGTAAACCGCTCCGAGTTTGTTTGGCGACGTTGATAGTGTAACAGCTGGACACTTGGGTACAGACGCTGCCAGTTTCCGATGGCTTGCTCATCAGATTGAAGGGATCATCCAGGCTGTGCAGAAAGTCCTTCAGATTGCGATTGCGAATTTTTAGTCGCTCGAGACCCTCGCGAATCTCTTCCACTTTCATCAGCTTTCGTCGATTAAAGGAACAGACGATTCAGATAAGTAACGAAAGTTCAATGATGCACGTGTATGGATTTGATTTGAAATAAATTTCTACAATTTCCAGATTTTAAAAAGATTGAGGAAAAAAATATGAGAAACTAGAACATATTAATGAGCAGGTGTGTACCTTCAAATGGTCCATTATGACATTTTGAAAGGACGGAAAGTCGATTGGTTGTGTTGGACTGCCTGCATTAATATTTTTTTCGACACACGAAACAACGGTTCTCGTATCTACTGAATCGCGTCCACCCCGAAATCGCTCTGTCGTGGTACGACATCCTTTGTCGAAGAATATTTTTTCATCGCGCACTTAAAGAAAAAAAAAGGTAGCCGCTTTTCGTGTTTATTTTAGATTCGCGAATTTCGCACTTGGAAGAATTCTAGTATTGTATAAAAGCGAACGTCGATTATTTAAAAAATATTCTACATTTTACCATCGGTATCCGAGTCCGACAGCAGATCTTCGTGCGAATGGCCCATGCTGCAGAAACAAGTGACCTTGGAACATTCACTGCAAAGGGTCTTGCCGTCGCTCGAGCAGCTCGTCGATACTGACTCATCATCCATGTCCTTGCAGTTGCAATTGCTGCAAACGAATGGTCTTTATTTCCGCTCGCTCAAAATAGAACAAACGACATTTTTCGTCCATTATTATACCGCGTAGCAAAATGTATTCGAAGACGAAGCATACTATTCCTATATAGATAGGAATAGCATATTTATTTCATCGCATATCAGCAAGAATCGAGTTTAAAACGAGTCCCTCGCTAATTAGTTCGGCAAATTAAAGAGTGTATATATAATTTCTATATAATTCTTACACTTTAGTCGACTGTTTCGGATGAATTGCTCGATCTCGTTGGCAGTCGCAGCTCGACCCGTCCGAATCCGATGACGACGAAGATATCGTTTCACAGCAGGTGCAGGCCCGCTTGGGGGAAAGTTTCTTTCTGGGCGGGCATTTGTCTAGTTTGGGGTGTGGAGATATTTCACTTGGGCAGCAGCTATCCTGGACACATTCAGCATCGCCAATTTCCAGATCGCGCTCCCAGTCGGCGCAGGAACAGATAATGCAACTATTGCACTGTAATGGTAATATTTCTTTTCTCGATATTCAAAGATTATCTATTGGATATCTCCGATAATAGGGAACACTCGTTCCAGTTAAAATAAATGAGGGTAAAAGATATATCCTACTTTAGCAAGTGCTTTACAGGAGCAAGTTGTCTTCTTCGGCTTGACGGGACTTGGCGGGTCGCAGTCCGTTTTTGCCAGCAACGAGAGTCTCTCCTTGTGCTTGATCGCCGAGGTCTCCTCGATCATCTGGACATCGGCGAGCCGACGCATGTAGTCCTTCTCCGTGCACTCCATGGTGTAGATCTGCTTGCGCAGACATTTTTCGCGCTTCGCCATCGCGTCCACGGGGCAGACGTTGACTGGCTCTGACTCTAGATTTTGATTTGATTTTAAGGACGGTAGATTGCTTGTACAATGGACGATCGATTTTTATATGAATTTTATCTCAGTGTTTATGCAATGATGATATGTACTAAAAATGTCGAGATAAAGCGTAACATAAGTTGTTTTAGGAATCGCTGTGTTCACCTCACGTGGATATACTTTCTGTGAGAAAAAAAAAACAATTAAGAAAAATGTAGAACACACCGTCTTGACAAAGTTCTCTATGTCGGTATACTATCGAGTAGCTTTAATTGTCACTTTAATCAACAAAGTTAATATTATCGATGATGTCTGATCATTCAATTTTCACGTACCTATATATACTGGAATATTCCAAAAGAATTAAAAAGAAAAACGTCAAACCATCATGAAATTTTGATTACACTGCATACACATTTGTACTATTTATGAACAAATTTTAAAAACCTACTCACCCTTTGTCTGAACGCCAACAGGATCGCATGGAACATCTTTGCAGGCTAGCTGATGAGCCTCGGCCGCCTCGCTGCATGGCAGCATCTTTTCTAGTCTCTCGAGCTTCTCCCTTAAACATTGCACGTGGCATTCCATCTCGGCGACGCGACGCTCGCCGAGCTTTACATGAGCCTGCCGAGCGCGGAAGCCCTGCCTCATCGATTCGTCACCTGCGACCCTCATCATTTTTGCTTTCATCTCCCTTTCAATGTATCTTCTTCGTTGCCTCTTCGCTCTCATCTAGTTTTTGTGTTTTTTTGTTGTTGTTGTTGTTGTTGCGTGTGTATTTGTGTATAATTTTCCTTGTTCAGATATCGCCGGTAAAATTTGACGCCTCAGATTGCATATTTACATTGTCCTACCGAGAATTTACATGGTTGACATGGATATCCGAGTATTTATATAAGAGTGCCCATATGCACGCTCTGGGACCTGAAGTGGTCTACAGTCGAATGGAAGGATAAGCTTCAAGCTATAATGAGGTTAGATCGTGGCGAGCTGAGTACAACTGTACTTGCAAGGGAGATTTTTTTTAGCAAATTAAAAGTCTGGCGGGAGGAACAAGATGGAGTGAAAAATATCAACAAGACTTCTGTTCGAAATCGCGGATTTACATTTGTCCGCTAAGCATAACGGAATATGTACCGATACTGGGCGGTACTGAACTTTCTTTGCCCTAAGTGCGGAATTGTGGAATCTTTCTAATATGTATTTCAATTTCGACAAGTCGCCTATTTATAAAAAAAGAACGTTATGTTTAGCTGTTTCTATATTTGAAAATTATATATTTTGACCTAAAAAAAGTATTCAGAGTATAATGTGTTAAAATTTACATAACAATAATTTATTTTAATTAAAAATTTTTTTAAGGACGTTTCATTTGCAATTCTTTTATAAGCTAGGCTGGTTTTAGTCGTTATTGAACTTCGTATATAAACTGATCTTTAAAAGCTTTCTTATTGAAGATACTTTTTACCAATTTTTATCATAATATAGTAATAATTAGAGGAATTGGTATTTCCAAATTGATTTACATTTATAAATCTTAAAAATTTTTTTCTGCGTAACATCCACTTACACTGAGAGACGAATATATTCAAGACAATTGTGGTATATTAATCGTTAATATAAGGAAGTTTGACCTAAACATAATATGTTTTAGCACTGATAAAAAATTATATTTAATCCAAATATTATATTGCCTCTACTTTTTTTCCCAGTGTATAAACTGTGTAAGGAAGTCAGATATGTACGCCACTTACCTCATAGTATAAGAGCAATCACCATAGGCTTAACTGCGTGGTTTATAAATTTTGGGTACAATAAACTATTATAACGAAGTAAATTAGTATTTGTCTGAGTGATATTATTATTGTGGACTTTCTTTTTTTATCAAATAATTATTACAAGTCTAATTATTACAAGTCTATAATTCGGTACTCGATTTGGAAAGTACTTGACTGTAATACTTCCGAAGAATTCCTTTTTTAGAACTTTGTATGTAGATCGGTCTTGTGATAGACTAGACATTTTGTTTATTTATTCATTAACCACTTAAGTTGATTGGAATCGTTTGTTGCTTTGTTAAAATTATTAAATTTGTTAAAATCGATTAAATTTTCAGCAAATCTAATCAATTTTAATTTGATATTCCCAGCATGAAGATAATCTTTCATAAATTTTATTTAAGAATTCATATTTATACATTTTACATCGCATGGTACAGCAATAAAAAATGAAATAGTAGGTATATGTATACAAATATATATTACAATAAAAATCGAATGCCTCGCTATCAGAAAATTCGTTATTATCATAATTTTATTATGCTTATCAATCTACAAAATTACGCATTCTGGTTTATCGCCGGTAATAAAGTTACTTGCAAATTTGTTCTTTTCGTTCTCTTCTATTAGTTTTTGCATTTCCTGTTTTAATTTCTCCATTTCAATGTCGTACATCTTTTTGAACGACGCCAACTTCTTATCGGCTTCTTTTTTCTGTATTTGGCCCAAGTTTAGAGTTATTGAAACAAACATTTCGTCTATCTTTTGAAGTCCAGCTACTAAAATATTTTGCAAATGGATATCAAAATTCCTACTTTCACTCATACCTAATAGTTTATCTACAAATTCTATAAACTGTGCTTTTCGACACAGATCGTGTTTATCGATAAAACTTGAAATATTCCCATCGATTGATTTTAGGGTGTCTATTTTCGAATGAAAAGTATCGCTATCCTTTAATGCTCTCTCCATTCTGTCTTTTGTAATAGACAAATTCTGAGATAACTTAAAAAGTTCGTCTTGGGAAAGTTGGCGGAATGGCTTAATTTCAGATAACTTCGCTGTCAAAATATTTTTTAGAATTTTTTGTAACTCGAGGAACATATCCATGGACGACAAATTCTCGCGAGCTTGATACAAAAATAGTTCTGAATCCTTAGAAATGCCTGGCGACACTTGTTTCAAAATTGACTCCGATATACTTTCGACACTCTGTATAGCTTCCAACACGCCATTTTCAATGTCGTCCGTCACTATACCTTCAGTAGCTTGTTTAAACAAACCAATGTTTTGAATATTCGTAACCAAGTACGAAATCAAGCCTTTTTCATATTGGCCGATTTCTATCGAATCACTTGACAAAAACTGTTCAGTTAATATATGGCCGATTAGTGATCTATCAACGGTATTAGTGTTTAAAATATTCGGAACTTTCGTAAAGACAACTGCTATTCCTGGAAAACATTCTGTCATTCTATCTTGTAGTATATTTACAAGCGTCTTCAGTAGCGATAGTGTCGCGCTTATATTGTCACATATTATGTCGTTAATATCGATGACCAAGATGATTTTAGCGGTTTTGATTTTTTTAAAAAGCTCGCAAATGTAAAAAGCATTTGTGATATCTTGAATCACACCTCTATTATCGTTGAATCCAGGAGCATCCCATACTACTAGTCCAGGTATTTTTTGTGAATTGTATCTAGTTGGGATGATTGTTTCGGAAGTAGCTTGAATTCCTATTTGTGGTCCATCAGAATTATCCGCCTTTTGCAGTACAGTCGGTTTAAACTTAGAAATTGTTTTACCAACTAATTTATTACCTATGAGATAATTAATAAGTGAACTTTTTCCCGACTTACTACTTCCTAAAAAAATTGCCACGTCTTCGTGTGCTGAATTTGATAGCATGTATGCCGAAGCCATGTGTAACGACCTTTCCAATCTTTGTATATCTTCGATGGCATCTTGGGCGGACATTATGATTTGTCGCTCACGATTTCACTTGGTTTGATAATTATTTAATAATTGGAACTCCTCTTTTGCAAATATGTATAATACTCTGAAAGCAGAAGAAAACGAAGAACGAAACATTAAAATATCTGATTAAAGCGAATTACTTATTTCAATAGTCTAATTTGCATTCATGCGTGTATATATTTTCAACATTATCATTCCCTTCTAATTCACATAAACTTAATTCCTTTTGCATTATTACATGGGACATCAAACTGCCCTGTGATATAAATTCAACGGCGCCCAATTAATATTAATTCACATTAAAAAACAACACGATCGAATGTCGATTATTGCCGTATTTCAAAGTAATTATAGTATTATACACTTGCACTCGGGGCACGCGCTTCGCCGAGCCACCTATATAGCGTCAAACCGACAGACGGAGAACGTTTTCTCATCAAGGCGGGGCAGCTACATGCCTTATGTATTGGTGTACAACACAAGCTTTGGATTATTTAAGAACTCCACAAAGCGAGAAGAAATGTTTTACTCGAAATCAATAAATTAAGTGTTAAAATGAATATTTCTTAATACTTCAAAAATGATTAAGTCTTGACTATGTCGCGTGACGTCACGATTGTATACATTTGTGACGTAATGTAACATTGCGGCATATATATAAAATACAAACTTTAAAGCTCTATAACTTTTTAACATAATTTTTTGCGAAAAAAAAACTTCTCAAGTTTTTTTTACATAATCTATCAGAATATGAAATAAAAAAAATTATGGAAGATCCTGATTACCATCACCAGTACAATTTTATGTATTGATGGTAATCTGTATTATATATGTATTACATGTTTTAGAAAAACTGTTTGAATACACCCTACAAAGCGATTAATAAAAGACACTTTAACGCAACAAGTCTAATTTTCTTTTTTTTTTGTAAGATTACTGATCTCTTACACAGACAGCGCTTTCGCAATAAAGCATTGATTATTATTAAAGAGGTTCTATAAAGAATATAAAGAACGCTAAAAAATGATCAAATTTTGTACACAGGTTAAGTTTTACATAAAAAGCATCCATACCAAGTTTCAGAAGGCTAGGATACCTTGGAGCAGAGAAATAAATATTTTAATTTTTCACTTTTTAACATGGGCTCTTATGGAAAAATGCATTTTCTTAGTATTCAATTACGTATTACAAAATAAATGACGCTAAGATTGGATCGAAATTTTTTTATATGATATAATAATATCTAAGGGTTCTGTATTCATTTAAAAAATACTTTGAAGGTAATTAGAATATTAACAATAAATTGAGAAATAAGAAAGAATGTCACACGGGTCGATGTATTATTTATTAAATAACCACCAAAATATTTTCTGTTGAAAATTATCATTTCAAACTTTGTGAAAATTTACTTTAGTATCTAATGAATAATATTAAACATGAAATGTTTCAATTTTCGAAGATTCATAACAGACATTTGATAAAAGAAAAACATATAAATATGCGCTATTTGCTTTACATTTTTTAACCCTGCTAACGATACTTTGAAGTTGTTTAAATAATACTACATGTTTGTACATCGATTCAAGGATGTTGATAAATTTTTTTGCGCATTTTCAACATCAATTCTTTGAGTAACGGCAATTTTAAACTGCACGGAATTAGAGCAGTGGCTGCACGCCTCATCTCTCCGTCTCTCTCTTTTTCGCGTTTGGACTAGCGTATAGTTATTATATAGAACCTCCTTAAGAACGGGAAAAAATTCGTATCCGGCATATCAAGTTATAATAAATTTCTAAGACCTGCGATATTCAATGTACAGTATGTGGTATACTGAATTCTGTCCGAATAAAATTTAAATTAAACCAAGAAATATTATATCTATATACATATATGGTAAATCTAGATAGGTATGATTTTGCATGATAGATTTTCAAATGTTTTTTTATTATTATATAGGGGAGAGTAGGGCACCACTGGCAGAAAATGTTTAAAATAGAATAAATAAAAGAGGAAATTGATATGAACTTTCTTTTAAATATTCATGCACTCTTTATTCCTTTAATATTCGAATACCGTAACGTTTAAACCCGTTTGGGCACGCAGTATTTTTTTATCTCTTATAAAAGAAAACTGCCAAGCGTGCCCCGCCTATTCTATTTGGGGGGTAAAATTGGCAGATCAGCGGGGCACGTTTGGCGCGGTCTGGTGGATATATTTAAGTCCAAGAGAGTTTATTTTTTTTTGTTTTTTATATTTCCTAACCATTAAACTAACACTAATAATTTAGATTAAGTCAATTATCGGGACTTAATATTCGCGAAGTACCACTGCTTCGAAATGCGCGAAAGAGGTTATGACTGCTTGTTTTGATTCGGCGTCCACAGCGACACCGTGCTCCTCATGCCAAACGTGCCCCGCCTTAGCTGCCAGACGTGCCCCGCTAAACACTCTTTTTGTAGTTGATAATAACTTTTTTGTCTTTAATCGTGCAACAAAAAAAATGAAATTAAAGTTCGAGAGTTAAGCTTTTTAAATCACCCTTCATAATTATATATCAATATAAATTAATAACTTTAACGAACGACTGAAAACAGCTTGCCGTCGGCAAGACGGACCTCTAAATTTCAACCTCAAATTATTAAAAAAATATTTTATTTCTATAAGTTTAAATGCATATAAAGAAACGTTGTTGACA
>UELV01174592.1:0-11766 GCA_900490015.1 Megastigmus stigmatizans | reverse complement strand
CACACACACACACACACACACACACACACACACACACACACACACACACACACACACACATGCATGCATATTCAGGATTGTGCACTTTTCTCCCGTGAATATGGGGTCAAAAGCGACGCGTGTCGAAATTCGCACGATATAAACGCTCTTCGCGCTCTTGGCGTCATAAATGCGAGAAAGAGAGTGTTAGATAGCTACATATATCTATGCAGGCTGCAAAAAAGAGGGATGTAGAGAGAGAGAGAGCGGCGCAAAAGTTGGCGTCCCTGAAGCGACGGCGACGGCGGCAGTGGCAGCAACCACCAAGCCTTTAAGCCGCGGCGGGAAGTTTCCCACTGATCCTCGACGCTCGCTCTAGCGCAAGAGACAGAGAGAGAGAGGACGGGAGAGAGCTTAAGCCCCCCGGATTCCGGAGTTACTGCCATCCGTGGCGCACCATGGCACACACCATGCACCAGCGCGCTCCGAGTCTGCGATATATGTGCGAGGGAGGCTCTCTCCCTGCGTATGCTCTCTCTCTCCCTCTCGCTCTCTCTCTCTACTGTATTTGTGCATGCGAATAGTGGCGGAATGCGGGGGAGGCGAGCCGCGCTCGGAGCTTTCGGCTGTACCGGTACACGTTCTCAAAATGTCAGAGCGAGAGAACGCCAGCACGTACGTCCAGCCGCTGGCTTTGGAAAATTTAAACAAGCCGCTACGGGTTAATGCAGTTTTTAACTCCGCCGCCTATTCCACTGCTCCTGGCTTTGGATATTCTTGGCCAATGAGATAACTGAATGAGTATGACGTCCAAAATTAAGTTTTCGATAGGAAAGTTTTATACATATATTTTGATTATCTTTAGTTATAAGATAGAGGGAATGAACTTTAATTATTGCTATACACTTGAAACAAATATTGCACTTTAGTCTATTGCGGTAGCAAAGAGAACTTGAGTCCAAGCAAAACGATCAATGGGAAATTCATTATTTCATTCATATAAAGTACTTTCAATACTAGATAGAGGCGTCGGATAAAAAACGAAAATAATTTTTCTCGCCCGAGCGACATTCGTCAAATGGGCACACGAGAATGAAAGACATAAATCCAAATTAATCCAGCAGCGCGAAAGAATTTTCGTTTAATAATTCCGAAATTCATAACCTTTTAATACCCTGTTCTCGGATCGCGCGTGGCCTGCGCAGGAAGAGATTCATCCCGACGGGGTATAGTCTCACCGACTGGTGCACTCCCTCCGCATATAAAAAAATCAAACCCAGCTAAATAAATAAAACCGTATCAAGGCCAATATTTTAAGCGTTAAAGTCGGAGAAATAACCTTTTTGAAACCGATAGTAGTACGCGGCCATAGCATCCAGGCCGCTGCCGCCGCCGCCGCCGCCGCCGCCGCGTTGCTGCTCCAGCACCATATTCTCCTCTCTGTCTCTCTTTCTGCTTTTCGCTCCCAGCCGCTGAGAGCGTCGAGTTTCGCTATTCGCGCGCGCGCCTCCTCCTCTCTTTGTCTCTCGTCTCCAACCAATACACACTTAGCCACACATGCACACATACACACATACACACAGAGAGAGAGAGAGAGAGAGAGAGAGAGAGAGAGTCGCAACGAACAGAGGAGCTTGGGCCATTGCAGCAGCAGCAGTCGTGCAACTGCGATCTAGTGCATCCCTATCGCGACAACGATCGTTCGTCCCGTCTCCCCTTTCCCCTTCTCTCTTTCCATCTCTCTCTCTCACTGCACGGTAGCGGCTGATATTTACGAGCGCCTGCACTGGCGCGATGTTGAAGTAGTTAAATTGCCGATAATAAATGTGCGTTCGGCCGAACGATCACCTGCGAGCTCCGCAGTTCTTCTACGGAAACTGCTGCTGCCATCGTTGTTACCGGTATACCTTTTCCCTCTCTGTGTCTCTCGTCGGTCTCTCTCTCTCTCTCTCTCTATCTATATACACCCGATGATACGTGCATCTGCGCGACGCGAATATAAGGCTGCGTGACACTGGTCGGCAATATTGGGGAAGAGGAGGATACGTGCACGCTTTCGACACTTTTTATGAGCGGCGCTACACTGCCACGTGCGACGGTGTCTTTATTATCTTACTCGATTGAGAGTGCACCCTCTCCAATTACCAACGTTCGGGAATCGATATAGAGACAAAGGACGATAGCCCATACGTTGGCGAATTTTTGGGCGAAGTATATATGTAGGGATGTATTTCGTGTGCACAGGAATGTTTCGTCGATAAAATTCAGAGGGGTGGGTCGATGGTCTGCCTCTCTTTCTTTCTTTCCATGAAACTGGATAGAATATATATATATATAGGATATATAGGAAATGTACATTGGGCGGCCCGTAAAAATTCGTGCCTGACGAATGATCGACTGCGCTTTTGGAAAAGATATTATACATATATATCGTATTACCGATGAGCAGCCCGTTCAACGCTTTTGTGCAGATGGCAATGACAATATCGTGTTTTTGAAAACGTGAAAATCGTATAGAATGCAAAAAATTGGGCAGTATATATATCGTACTTCAATATGCTATATACTATTATTATAACATAGTAAATTTAGAAACTTTATATGATTCTTTTACTTTGAGCATAAATCAATTTATGAATCGCACTCTACCGCTGATTTCAAGTGTTCTGTTGACAACTCCAATGCATATTGCAAAAAATACTTGCGTCCTTGAAAAGAAAATGTTAAAAATGCGAATGCGTCATGTAAAGCAAATACAGTGGAAAGCGCAAACAACAGTCGCAGTCCTCGTGTCCATTAAGCCTCGAAAATTCCAATTTAATCAAGCGCACGTAGTTGGTCTGCTGTATTAGAATCTCGTTCCGCTGCTGCGGCGGCGTGTCAATTACCAAGATATCCGCAGACTGAAAATAATGTACGCTCTTCCTTCCTCGCGGCGGCTCGAAAGTCCACAAGATAATTCGAAGCCGTTGAATAGTGTTTATTGATATCTCAGCGAGGGATCGACGAAACGTCGAGTCGCGTCCGCCGAGTGACTGACTCGCTTCCCTCGAGTTCCTTGTCTCTCTCTCTTCCCTTCCGCGAGTCTCGATAGATTTAGAAATCATGCTGCCGGACGGTCTCTCGCCCTCGTTCGCGAGATCTCCACGTTTTACGTAATAATGACAAGATTTACGAACTGACTGGCCACGGCATAGGAGGGAAACCTTCCTGTGCTGTTCCGCGCGCCGCTCGTAAATATATGAAAGGAGCGCACGCGTACGCGCGAGACTGTACGGAGCGGCTGCGGTGGGGAAGGATCTTGATAAATTGTGCCGGGAATAACAATGTTGACGTGCCGAAGTCGGATGACTCCCGCATGTGCGGAAATCATACACCTTGCGCAGACGTCGCTATGCGGCTACACTGACTGCTCTCTGTGTGTTTGTGTATGTAAGCGCACTTCGGTCGGTTAAGAGAGACAGGATATATACTTGCCCGCCCGTGTCGGTTAACTTTTTCTCGCCATAAAAGTATGGATCGGAAACTTGATATCACTGTGAAAACAAGAGGATCGCACGGTTTTCGATTTCTCAGTTTGAACGTGTACATATAGTTATAGTTTACTTATTTTTATTTAATTATAACTCTAATAGTTCTATAATTGCAATATGCTTTCTTTTGATATTGTCAACGTGTGAATAATGTATCTAGTAGTAACAAGAAAAGAACTATAGGAAACAAAGTAGATAAACCTAATAGAAATGTTTCGAGAAATTAATATGAAAGAAACTTATGTGTCAATTAAGTGTGTATTGCATATAAAAAGAATAATAAGAAAGCATCATTCGCTGTATATGAATAAAGAAAGTAATGACCATTTCTTATACTACTAGTTCAATTAAACTTGTCATTTATATATCTGCTAATAACTGCACGTCTCTAATCCCAACAATTATATATTTTTCAACAAGCAGTAAACAACGCTAAACTGTCCAACTAGGATACTCTCTAGCTCTCGGCAAGTCTCTCTCGAGGCCGTTGCCTTAAATTCTCGTATCGTTAAGGTTTACATCGGCGTGCAGCGCGGCTACTATAGATCGGCTGGTATAGCCGTGCAGCGATGCAGAATCCGCGCTCTCGCTTCAAGAGCTGCAGCATCCATTGGGCTCTTCCATTATCGCGGTCAAACGGGGTCGTTCCAATTACCGCTGCAAAGGCTCATCGTCGTCGAGATTTTGCACTGCCGCACGTGTTCAAAGACAGAGCCGACTATACTTGCCCATTTGCTAAGATACTCTCTCTCTCTCTCTCGCGCGCACACGCTTCTGACTGCAATTTCTTGGGCCATGCGAGAGCAAGAACAAGCGGTCTTACCATTGAAGTAACAAGAAACACGGATTCGGCGATTAAGTGTCCGAGGAGTGAAAAGAAGTCGAGGATGAAAATCGTCTCTGAATGGCTTGTTGCTTATAATGCGGTTTCGGTGAGAGAGAGGAGAGAGAGAGAAAGGATTCTGTAGTCCTCGAGCCGCTATTAAGCTGAATTTTTATGGAAGGACCGATTTTATACGGCAGATCCGAGATAATATAACGGCAACTTTTGTGTATTTCGATCGTGCTATTGGAGTATTTTAATTACTCAATTAGGAATAACGGACTAATGCTGAGCGCAGTGATAATGGACTCCGATCTCGTATTACGATAAAAAGCAAAAGATTTGCGAATGCGGTTTCAACGTGTATCTTGCATGGATATACACGTGTTAAAAGCGTTATTGGCGTAATCGGAGCTTGGTAAATAAAACGTCTCAAAATTTACCTCCGTGTAAAATAAAGTTTAACTCTTTGATATTGTTATAATAATGCTTCGTGAAATTACCGTTCGATTGAGTTTGTCCATTTTTTATTTGGAAAGAAAAAGAAAATAATTCCAATACCGCGCACTTTTTCTTCACATGAGGAAATTATGCGACACCGTGCTCTGGACCTCTGTATCTTTATGGCAATTACGATCCGATGTGCGCTTAACCGTACTTAAAATTATTAAAAATAATTGTGGCAAATTGCGGGCCAGCGCAATTTCTGTAAAAATAACCTTTACGCAATATTATAAGGCGGGACAGCCGCGCGCAATTTATACTAACCGAAATTATTATTAATTATTCATCGGCTATTTCTTTTCGGGCTCTTATATAAATCTCGAATAACCATCTCGACAACACGTCATTTTTTGCCGGTAAAAGTTTTATCACTGTAATAACCTATAAGTATAAGTCGAGTAAAATATCGTGACCGAGAAAATATTTTTGTTTTACCAAGCGGAGAACCATACGAGAAAGTCGTATCTTCTTCAAGGAAAACAAAATGTCGGTGGCGTCGGAGATTTATTAACGACTTGGCAGCCGCGCGAAAGATTTACACTTCAATTAATTTTTTCGCTCTCTCTCTCTCTCTCTCTCTCTCTCTCTCTCTCTCTCTCTCTCTCTCTCGGGACGCGTTGGCGCATTTGTATAAATAATAAAGACACATCTTCCGGGGCAAACACAATCGAGGATATATAGAGTATAAAAGGGAAAGCATCTCTCTTTCTCGGTGGGTTAACAAATGCTCGCGCGCGCGAGCGGGAAAGAAGAAAAACGCGAGCGAGGAGATAGAAAAAGAGGCGGGAAACGAAATGCGAAGGGGCCGAGTGGCGAGGGAGGAAGGGAGAGGCGGAGAAGAGAGTCGGGTGTGTTTGGATACGGGGCGGTTTGAGAAAACAAGAAAAAGTCGATGAAGTAGGAGGTATAGAGGGGCCGGCGTCTCGGCGCCTAGGCTCGAGCGGAACTCCATCGTCTCCGCTGTCGTCGTCGTCGAGCCAGAAAGAAAAGGAGAGAAAGTCTCATGAAGGAAACTGCTCGAAATATAAAGCAAATGCGAGAGCGAAAAAAGGAGGGGAAATAGGAGGAAGAAAAAGAGAGGAGAAAAAAGCGTAGGATAGGACTCTTGGATGCTGCATGTATATATATAGTCTAGTCCGGGGTTGCGTGGATCGGAATTCTCCGGGTCGCCTTTTCTTCTTCTTCTTCTTCTTCTTCTCTCTCCTCCTCTCCTCCTTCTAAGCTTCATGCAAGGCAAATCAAGCTCCAGAAGGCGAACGCTATTCCGGGATTGTGTGCAGCGGCGCACGCTGCTGCAGAGCGCGCAGACCTTTTACTTATATTTAAATTTGCGCCGAAAGGGGCGTATATGCAACGGCCCTCACTTCTTTCTCCGGCGCTCGTACGCGCGCCTCTCCTTTCTTTCTCGCACGATAGAGAGAGTGAGAGAGAGAGAGAGCGAGAGAAAGAGAGAGAGAGAGAACGAGATATACTTAATACCTATTCCATGCATTCGCAACCCGCCTAAGTGGCTGCCGCGCGTTGTTTTGTTGCACGAGTGAAGCGGCCCTGGCACATACATAAACGACGGGGTGGTCGGGGTGGGGGAGGGAGGAGGGAGAGACAGAGAGAAGCCCCGGAATTGGGATACACTTAAACGAATTGCGCCCGATGGATAAATCATTCGGAAAGTGCGCGCGCGGGGATTGATTTGCATAGCGCGGGCGAGCAGTGCGCACGGCATTACTTGCGGGCCAATCGATTGACTCGGGTTCTCTGTGTGTTATGGGGTGGGCTCTAAAATCGGGCCGTGCATTTTCGAAATTGGCTATAATTTAAAGAAAAAAAGGTCGAAAGGCTAAACGAGCGAATATCCCTTCGATTTTTCGCCTTCTTTTTAGCTATCTCTCTCTCTCTCTCTCTCTCTCTCTCTCTCTCTCTCTCTCGCTCCTTGGATTGAAAGTAGAAATGACGCTACGTCTTATTATGTGCCTCGGCAATCCATATAATGCTCGCAGTGATGCTTTCGATAAACAAGTATTCGATTACATGGAAAGCTGATCAAAGTAATATTGATTCTGCTTTAATTTTATACATGGATGTACTTTGTTATCCAAGCCTTTGCTATTGTCTCGATTGAAAAGATTCTGTTTTGCTAAATGATAATGCAAAATTTTCGTGTCGAATAAATGTGGGTATTAGATAAAAACTTAATTACGGCATTGTTATAGATAACCAGGACTTTATAAATATTAATGATCAGAAGTAATTGAGGCAGGAATACTAATTTCCAGAGGCCCAAGAAAGGCATTCCGAGGCAACAGTAGCCGAGTAATAATTGTAAGAAATGTCCCCTCGGGCAGATCACCCCAGTTCATTTCCAGATGTTTCTTAACGCTATTGTGTTGAAGGTAAGATCCGTGAAGCGGGTTTAACGTTCATTTATATTGGGAGTCGCAAGGGTGAGAGGGAAGTATGGATCCTATACAGACAAACCTAGTGAGCTATCGTGCAATAAGTAGAAAGGGACCAGTAATCAATTGTCGAGTTGACCTGTCTCAATGTCATTAAATTATTTAAGATTTACAAGTACAATAGAAAAACGATTTCATACCAGTCTGTATTGGTTATTGGAATTTAAGGTTTCAGAAACTGCTAATGACATGGACAATCTATTTTCTTGTTTTATTCATTTTCATTGAATGTTCTGTATGTATGTAATTTTAAGAGAATCCTAAAATACTAATTACACGCGGTTGAGCATTGAATTATTGCTTGAAATGAACTTCCAAGTAGAATGATTTATGTTTTGTTTGCCTAGATGTTTCCGATTGAAACATTTACTACAAAAAAAAGGAAAATAAGACAGCAAATCTTTCTTTATTTACAAAGTTGTATGATAATACGCATCCGCTCGCACCGACTGTCAAGCGTTGACTAACTAACTATAATACACCTAGATGTATAAATAAACAAATGAATATATTCAAATTAAGGATGTTCTTTTACTAGCTATATGAATATAGTAATATCCGTCCGTAACACTAGACACGAATTTTTTTAAATGGACAGTCATCGCTTCATCATTATCAGTATAGGAAATTGCTCTATCGCAAAAATGTCTTGTTGAATAATTTAATCAGAGAAAATTATAGGGATCAACTTTAGGTATACATATAAAAGGAAGTCCGAAGGAGTTTGAAAGATTCAAGCGGTCAGTGGTCGCTTTAGAACCCTCATAAATTTTTCCTCACCTATATTTTTTTCTTGTCCCTTTTTCTCTACTTCGCTACGAGGGTAAAGAAGGTCCATCGAGCAAACGAACGAACACGAAAGAAAAAAAGGACGAGAGAAAGTCAAACTAAATGCTAGTGAAAGTTGGTCAAAACAATGCCTGATCGCTCGCACCTTCACGGGGGTAAAAAAGGGACCTCGTCTGTCAAAAATAGGGAAAACGAAATAACAGACGAGAAGGTGAAAGTTTCGCGGGAAAGCGGGGGGCGCACGGCTTTCTAAAAAAGCAGGGAAAAGCCTATGCGAAGGGTGTGTGCATGGACGAGATTTCTCTTCCTTCGAAGAAAAAAAAAAGAAAAAAAAAAGAAAAAAAAGAAGCGATCTCAAAGGAGTCCACGCCGAGGAGCATAGCATTTGTGTTGTTAAGTGCAGCGATGTAATCGGTGTTCGAAACGACATAATAGTATATTTATGTCTATGGGAAAGTAAATGCCGAGAGGCTATACGAAATTTGCATCCGAAAGAGGCAGTTCACACACGCGCGCGCGCGCGCGCTCTGGGGACGGCAATTAACGTTATGTTTCAACAAATGATTCCCCCACTACAGCGAACACATTTACTGGCGACTCATTTGTCTGTTTAATGTAACACGGCCGCCGCACCGAGCTGCCCATCTACCCGCGTAAATAAACGATACCTGTTTCTCTCTCTCTCTCTCTTTCCCTCTCTGCCTCTTTCGTTCTCTCATTAGCACTTAAAAATTCGTAGGATTCAAATGTCGTCGTCGTCGTCGTCGTGGTGGTTGTGCTGGTAATACCGGTTAAGGGATCTCCTTATGCCGCGGATCGGCTCGCAGAAGAGGATGGAAAAAAGGAGACTTCGGAGATTGGAATAAAGAAAGTCTCCGCGAAGGATTTTTGCAGCAGCCGAGCAGCGAGTGAGTCGGAGAGACCCAATTAAGAAATGTTTTGTCCGTTGTGCGTTCTGTGGACGAAGGGCGGCAAGAAGAAGCCAAGAAAGAGAAAGACCAAGTCCGAGATCTTTCGAAGAGAAGGAGAGCAGAGAGAGAGGAGAGAGAGAGAGGTATAGAAGCCTTATAAGCAGACACAAAAGGGGCGGTGGACGAGTGCAGAGAAGAAAATAAGAATCTCGGAATGAGACGCGAGCAGCGAGCGAGCGAGCCAAAGGGACGAGAGATATCCAAAGGTATCTTTTCGAGGGATATATAAAGAGAGAAGAAAAGAGAAAACGCTCTCTCTCTCTCTCTCTCTCTCTGCATCGAATGCGATCGGAATCGAGCCCAGATATCGAGGGGGGCTTTTATAAAGCGCGGCTTTCGCATATATAGGCGGCGGAACGGCAGCTGTTTGAGCCAGCAAATTAGTAGCCGGCGCGTGATTGGTCTGTTGCCGCCCCGTCCATATTGCAAGAGAGCCTTCTATCTATCTCTCTCTTATTTTCGTGTATATACCCTCTCTCTCTCTCGCTCTCTCTCTGACTCTCTGGCTCACTCGCACACACGTATGGTACACCCCGAAAATGTCGAGGTAGTGTGCGCGCATTTCCTTTCCCCTTTTGCGATTCGCCTCTCTCTCTCTTTCACGCTCGCACACAGATACGTACACATACACACACACACGGACACGCACACAGACAGGAACGTTGTCTCGCAATTTACTCGCGCGATATCTTTATGCTGGGATTTACGATCAGATAGCCATCGAGAGAGGGATGTTCCGGTATTTTTTCGGCTAAATTATTATTATTTATATTGCGTGAAGGAGATCTTTCTCCTCGGTGTGTTGCCTCGAGATAGAAAAAGGTATACCTTGCGATATAAGAAAAAGTATCCTTGTGTGTATATGTGCCTGTGTGTGTGTGCAGAGTGTAGGTAAGAGATCGTTCAGGGCCGTGAGCATTAATTAAACTGGGTAGCCCCGTGAAAATGACTTTATTAAGCAAAGGCCAGTATCTCGCGTGTACCTATACATTGAAACTCGCGTGATCCTCCCTCCCTCTCTCTCTCTCTCTCTCTCTCTCTCTCTCTCTCTCTCTCTCTCTCTCTCTTTCTCCCTCTCCAGTTCTCTTGTTTTTTATCTCTCTCTCTTCTTTTGCTCTCGTTCGATGCTCCATCATCTTCGAGCTGCAGCGGATAAGGCAATCGCACGCTCGCGAGCCTCCGCGTGTCGCGGAACGAGTTTTATATGCACTACGAGGGTCGTCGTCGTCGCCGACGAGAGACGGCAAAGGCGAAATAAAAAGGATAGAATGGAAAGCTCAAGCGAGAGTACGTAATCAACCGTGCTCAAGATCTATATTGACATATGAAAAATAGCGGGGAATATAAGGTACAAGACTTGTGCTCGCCGCATGAGGCATAAGTGTGTTCTTGTACGCGCAGTGTTCGCGTCTATTCTCGCTGGTCTTTGTATAACGTGAAGCTGGCCTGGGAATTGTGTGTATGTGTGTGGGGGTTTGTCGGTTATTTACGAGGAGTTTATAGCGCAGGCTATCGAATGAGCTGAATGGTTTGAACAAATCTTACCCATTTTTAATAATCTTCAACTTTATAAGACTGACTTTATTTTTAAACAAAAATTAATAATTATACTTGGTTTATCGAACTATATGTACTTTTACTATCTTGGCTTATAACAAAATAAACTTTGTAAATTTATTCGACGATCTATTAACGTAAAAAAAGTTGTACAGATGTATTTTTATCAATGAAAGTTTAATGCTGCATATTTATAGAGTGCAAGCCATAATAGATATTAATATAAAGAGTACAACACATCTTTTACTTAGTAAAATCTTTAGAAATAGAGAGTAGAGCAAACCAGAAGCTCTTGTTAATCTTGACGGGGAATAAAAAGAGAAAATCCGCAATATTTACAGAAAACGGTTGAAAGTGTGGCGCACGCGAGGCTTATATACCCAGAAAAGCAGCAGCAAGGGAAGCGAGAGAGAGAGAGAGAGGAGTGCACGCGCGCACGCTCGCGCCAACAGTAGAAATAAAAGAGCTGAAATAGCCAACAGTCACGGGTAAGCGTTATATAGCCTACTATATACACACACCGGCGGAGGGTTGGTTCTGTTTGTAGCTCGCTGAGCAGCAGCGAGGCGTCGCTCGGCGGCTGCACTGCAGCTAGCACACACGAAGAAGGGGCTTGGAACGAGGCGATCGTCACGGAACTCATGCAGCACGATTCTCCCTTCTTCTTCTTCTTCTTCTTCCCTTCTTTCGCGATCCCACACACGCACACACACATACACACACACACAGACACGTTAAAGAAAAGAAGCTAGAGAAGAGTATCTACAGGTATACATCTCGATGCGATAGCGCGCGCACAGGAACACACAGCAGCAACAGCAGAGTCCTCGGCTGGAATATAGGCGATATAATCCCCCGTTGCAGAGATTCGAGCTATGTATGTGTATAATACTGTGGCTAAGGCGATGGGAGCATAAATCCTCACTAGCCGGACCGCGACGTCACGAGAGAAGGCGCGCTCGACTCTGTGTATGTGTGTGTGTGTGTGTGTGTGTGTGTGTGGAGGAGGCTCCATTAGGACCTCGACTAGCTGCTGCTGCTGCGCTTGGAGATTCGCATTCGGATTCGGACGCGCTGGACCACTGCCAGACCGATTTACGAGACCGTCGCTCTAATGATCGATTCCTAACTGAGAGAGAGAGAGAGAGAGAGAGAGA
>UELV01174589.1:0-11027 GCA_900490015.1 Megastigmus stigmatizans | reverse complement strand
CTCTCTCTCTCTCTCTCTCTCTCTCTCTCTCTCTCTTTTGCTCATCTTCTTCTCTTTCTCTCTCTCTGTCTCTCTTGCCAAACTCCCTTTCTCTCGGAGCATCTTCGGTACTTGCTCCCAAATAAGCTTTCAAGATTTCTTGAGCATCGAATAACCAACACACAGCACTCCAACAACCTCTGCTTTACACACTTCGTTCTACCGGGAATACTCTTTCCTTATCTTGCCAATTATCTGTGGTGTTGCATCTCCCATTTTTTACATTCAAACAAATGTCTTTTTTAAAATCTTTATTTTATTCAACTTACTTTTAATTGACTCACCGCCGCTTTACAAATCCCGCGCGCGCCTTCCTTTCGCTTCTGTCAATTAAACTTTTTTCTTAGAAATACCTCCAGGCTGCAGCACACGCTAGCGATATAGAGACATAAATATCAACTTTTGCTTAAAATTCGACTTGCCGAACGTCATCACAGCGTCTTCGTTTTAAATCGCAGCTTATTTTACACCTTCAACGCGTCTACTATTATACAACGCATTAACGCACTTACAAAGAGAGAGTCCACGCCCTCCGGGTCATGGATTTTGCTGAAACTTTACCGACACGTTCTTTGGCCAAAAAATATGACACACGTGTCTCGGCGTTAGTGCCAATGGCCGCTACAGGCCCATTTAATGAACTATACATGAAAATTCATGATCGACTCTAAACCTTTATTGTAAGGCCAATAAACATTGTAAAAAATGTTACAAAGAAAGATATCAAAAGTACAGATAATAAGTTTTTATTTGCATTTTAGTACAAGTTATTAGCATTTTTCATTCCAAAATTTAACGATCGAAAATTCAGTTCATTTTTGGGCAAGACTAATAACTCGTTCTAAAATGCAAATGAAAGCTGCTTTTGATATCTCTTTGATAACAATTTCTACAATATATAATACATATTGGCCTTACAATAAAGTTTTAAAAGCAAACACGATGTTTCATACATTTTGATAAAATGCGCTTTAACTCGATCCCTAGGGCCCATTGGAACTAACGCCGAGACACGTACTACATATATTTTTCGCCAAAGAACATTTCTGTTTGAGGAAAATCCGTGACCCGGAGGATGTAGACTCTCCTTGTTAACTGAAACCCTGCTATAATAAAGGTCCAATAATAAAAGTTGATTAATAATAATAAACCGATAATTTCCTTCTAAATCATTTATACGAGCAGATAAATGAATTTTGTAAAGAAATTTTAATGTTTTCAGTATATAAGATAATGAAAATAAAGCGTGAAAGCAGCAGCAGCAGGTCCCGAGCTCGGGGTTGGATCGGTCGCGGTACGATCGCTATCTAAACGTCGAGCCGCAGCGAGCTGGCTCGCGCGAAAAAACTCCAGTCTAATTAATGGTATGGAAATCACATTTGTCAATTTCTTTGATTGCGTTTCTACGCCTCGGCCGCCGCGCATTGATATAGGCTCGAGTATAAGTTTCTCCGTTCCCAAGCGGCCAGCAGCAACTTCTTATACGCGAGCGTAGCATGCAGCGGATCAGCTACTCGCAATTTATTCCGCGCTAAATGCAATTTGTGTAATTAAACGGCCGTATAGTTCGACGTATCGAAGTCGCGGCTAAATACTCGAGGCGGTGCAGCACTGCAGGCATGCGAACGACGCGGCGGTTAGGTATATACACATCGGCTGCATGCATGCAGTCCTATAAGCTGCAGCTCGCGAACCGCCGCCGCTGCCGTTGCGGTTATATACATATAGCATATATAAGAAAGCGCGGCGCTCGCATGTTTCTGGGTGCGAGACGCAGCTTTATGGAATTTCCTGCTGCTCGAGATGCATGTGGGGCACATAAATTTCATACTCGCGAAGAGATCGCAGGAAACAGATAACCATATCGTGCGAGCTAATTAAGCGGCTCACGCGAGAAAGTATGGCTGCAGCACTCTTTGCGCAGCTCTTTGCGCCTCTCTCTCTCTCTCTCTCTCTCTCGGCAGGCTGCAAAAATCATCGACTATCATCGTTTCATTCGAAAACAGATATGCACCCCGTCCCTTCCGGATATTAAGTGCCGCGGCTCATCTGATCGTCGGCTATGACGGCCGCGCGCACGAGGAAAACTTATAGCGCTGCGGTGCGCATGCGAGAGCTGTAACCCGAGGCCCCTATTGTCGGGCCAGCGGCCTTACTTATCCCAGTTACACCTTGAATTATTGCACTCAAACGTAGCTCTTTCGATATTTTTAAGCGCTATTTTTGCAACGCGTCCCTCGCTGCTCCTCCGCTCATGCGCTGCAAGATCCGACATTTCTAGCTGCTCCGCGGATTCATTTTCAGCGATTTTTCGCGTAGGGCTCCAAGAAAAATTCTCCTAATATTTTTTGTGTAGCGAGAATTAAAAAAGCCGCTTTTGAGCGCGAGCCGATCGATAAAGAGATTTTTTTCAACAAGATTTCAAGCGCTCTCGTATTTTCAAGTGTATATATAGGACTGCTGGTGATCCTCAAAAAAAGGCTGTACCAGTGCAGAAAAAAGAAGAAGCAAAGCTACATGAATATATATAATACAAACACATGCATTGTAGCGGGAGAAACTTTAACAGTCCTATTCAAACTTGGCAGCAAAGTGCAGTCCAACAAAGGGAAGCGGAACGAAGGCCCTCTTTGGCGGGGGATCGCAAAAAAATCAATTTAAAAAATAATAAGAGAAAATCGAGGAAGCGTAGCGCAGGAAAAAGAAGAGGTCATTGAGAGAAAAAGAGAAAGCCATGGATGGAGGGGGGGAGAGGCGCAGAGGGAGAGAGACAAAGAGAGTGCTAAGCCAGAACCAGCCTTCTTACCCCTGCGTAGACTAGCTAACAAAAACTCTAATCGAACTTTCCGAAGGCACTGCAGTCTTTTTTCGACATGTTAGAGAGAGAGAGAGAGAGAGGGAAGAAGAGATGGAGGAGGAAGGCTCGTGGCTCCCTCCCTGATTCTACATCTCTCTCTCTCTCTCTTTAAATCTCTCTCGCTCTCTCTCTCTCTCTCCTTGTCTGGCTGCTGCTGGTGCTGCTTGCTGCGGCTGCGAGAAGACCGCGGTGGTCTGCTTATTTATATTACGCTTCTCGCTTATTAAAAGATGGGCGTTTCCTGCAGCGATATTTATTTATTATTTTTCCCTATGTATAAAGCTCCGCATCATTCGCCGATATCTCTCAAAATGAGTTAATTCTTTGTTTTCCTTTAGGCTTCTTCATGGTTCGCCAAGATGCCATGTTGCATTTAGACATTTGATGCGGTCCAGCCGCAGGGTATATAAGCTTATCCTGACGTGACCGCAGTATAACAGAGTCACTTTAATCAGTATTACCTATACAGGCTTTTCTCTTATACTGCACCTGCGCATTAACTTTGTCACTATAATATACTCGTTACGCAAAATTTGTTAATGCAACGCTTTATCAAATAACGCGATTCGAATATCTGTGATATTCCATTTCAATCTAATTAACAATTATAGTTTCCGCATTTACAGCAGTGCAGTTGTTCTATTACTGGAAAAAGTATTCAATTAAAATAAGCGTATGGAGCGAGTATACAGAGAACGTTTAGTCCATTTGAAAAGAAAGAACAATTATCGCTTATACAGACACCGCGGATTACAACTAGGTTGTATTCCACGGACGCGACACTTGCGATGTACCTGTATCTGATGCTCGAGCGAGCGAGAGGGGACGCCGAGAAGAGAAAGAGATCAGAACAAAGTCGAGCGAGGGGAAAAAGAAGGAAAGGATGAAAAGGCCGTGTCGCGCGCAAGATAGCGAAAATAAGAGTTGCAGTTGCGAGTACCTATATATAAGCTGCAACGTCCCCTAATGCGTCGTGACTGGTTAGTTCTTTAGCGTGCCTACTCCACTCCTAATTATCTTTTCTAAACGAGCTCGTATACGCGAGTTGCCTCCTCCTCCTTCTCCTCTTCTCTGCAACTCATTCCTCTTTCTCCTCCGCTGAAGCTCTCCCCGTCCATTCGCCGCAGTGTAGGTGTACGTTGCAGAGACAGAGAAAGCAACAGAGATCGCCACTGGACAGCGGAATCGTTCATCGGGGATGGCAAACTCGCTCCCCTCCTCCCTGTCCTACCCTGCCCCGCTTTCAGCTGATTCAACGACCTCCTGCAGCTAGTCAGCGCGGAGCTCTCGTCTTCCTCTCGGTGTACTTTAGCATCAGCAGCAGCAACAGCCATGCTACATCAGCTACGAGGAGAAAGGGAGGATCGCAGGATGCAGAGAAATACTTAAGGGCGAGGACTGCGTGCGCTGCGCCTTGTTTAAATATTAATTATGTATGCCCGGCGGGCAATCCATGCGGGATGCGCATGTGCGCGTTGAGCTCCGCGCATAATACGGGATATGGGTCTCGCGGCATGGCCCAGAAGTAGCCGAGGGGCCAGTGAACTGTACTGCAGTCGCCGAGCCCGGGATTGGTATCGCCGCACGACATTCTGCTCCTAGTGGTCTTTTTCTCGTGCACCCGGTCGCTCGCTCTCCCCCAGCTCTCACCCCCAATCTCTTCTCGTAAAAGCCAGAGACTAGCATTAATTAATCAGCCAGTGTAGTCGGGGCAGCAGCACCGAGTAAACAATGACCGCTGATGCACGATCTCAATACAGGTAGTCTAAGGATTTCAGCTGTATATACGATCGTACTCGGCTAACTTCTACCTAGCCCTGCGTGAAAATTATCGCACGCGTGCAGCCACTGCGATGCACGGGCTGTATATAGCTGTAGGTATAGCTGATGGAAAAACGAGCTTTCAACTGTGCTGCAGATTAAGCAATTCGCAAAAGCAGTTTCTCGTTAAAGATTAAATGGGATTTTGCGTGTGCAGGTTCTCACAGTGTCGGGGCTAGCTCCGCGGCAACTCGCTGCTGTATGACATATACTTATACATATAGATATAAGAAGTAATTAGAATTTTCTTATCGGCTCTTATGAATATATCAGCTGCAGAAGAAGGAGCGGGACTACGACATTCTATAGAGACTTGACGCATCTCACGCGCAGTATACAACATGACAAGAGATTTTTACGGTGCGCCGGAGCTTTTCCCCACCGCGGATGATGCGCGTGCAGGCGAATAAAAATAAATTACACTGATAAGAGATGTGTATGTGTGTGTGTATGTGTATCGCGGCGGGCAGCTGCTCCTGTTGCTGTTCCTCTACTACTCTCTCTGCTCTTCCTGCTCCTGAACTCGTTTTCTCCCTATATACATATATAGACATGAAGTGCCCCACGACAGCGCCGACGCCGCCACCGCCGCCGCCGCCGCCGCATAACGTCTCAATGCAAAAATATAATGAGCCGAGCTCGAGCTGCATAGGTATATGAGAGAAGCTGCTTCTCGAATTCCGAGACCGTATCGATACTCAACCGCCTACTGTTTTTCATCTATATGCGAGCGAGCTGCGCAGCTCTATCCTCTGTTTATAAGCTCCAAACGTAAAAAGCCCCCTTGACACAACCTGAGTGAAAGAAGGAAAAAGCCTCGCTGTGGTGCCAGTGCCAGCGCGGCTACGTCGACCATCTATTCCCATGTTTCTCTCCCTCTCCCTCTTCCTCTGCCGCGTTCTTGCATCGAGATATATATGCAAATGCTGCGCGCAATTTGTCCTCGAAATGATCGGTTGCGTAAGCGCTGCTGCCCTTAAAGAAACGCGCGAGATTGCAGTATTGCCGACTCCGACTCGTTGAGATAACACTAGAAATTGTATGTTAATTAGAGAGAGAGAGAAAGAAAGAGAGAGAGAGAGAGACAGAGAGAGTCGTGACAAGTGCACGTGCAGGCAGCAGCTCCGATCGCGGTTCTTCCTTCATGCGGCGGGTCACCGCAGAACTCATAAATCGCCGAGTCAATATCTTTTTCTCTTTTATTGGCATTGTAAAGCTTGACCTCGACTGAAATTAGAGGTTGGTATGCGTACTTAGAGAATGTGGTAAACCGGGCTCTGGTATATCGGCCAATCGGCCTCAACGTAATTGCTAAATAAATCTTGCCAAACTGGATAAACCAATAATTCGTACGTTAGAGAGAGAGAGAGAGAGAGAGAGATTAACATAATTATCGGCTGTTGGCCTGCCAAATCTGAAGGAGCCAACGTCCTGCCATATGTAGTTCTTTTTTACAGTTTTTACCGGGTCGGACGGAGGCCTCGCTCGAAAGAAATCCATTAGAATTTGCATACGCTTAGCGCCTGACCGGCCATAACAATAAATTTTAATTAAAGCCTACCGAAGCGGGACACTCGGCACCGGACTTTCCACGATTTCGTGTACGACAACGACACTCTTATCGTTGGGCATTGACTAGCATAATCGCGCGGACAAGGAACTTTTTGCCTTATAGCTGGCTGAGATCGGTTCGTTTGACTGGATCATCCGAGGGATCATCGTCCCGTTCAATTATTGCGCAAAGTTATACAAGCCCATCATCTCTATAATACATAGATGATATCTAAGTAATAAGATTGCGCGGGCCGGTTATCGTCATTTTCTCGTACAATAAAAAGCGGCGACGCGCTGCTGCTGCTGCAATCTCGTCTTACTGGCGGTAAAAATTAAAAACAGCAAAAAGCCGTTTCGCGCAGCAGCCGCCCGGGACTCTCGGCCGAGCTATTTCATAACTGTTATAGCTTAAAGATGCGAACCGCTACATGCATCGGCCATCCGAGCTTAGACCTCAAATACCCGGAGCATATTGCCGATCCGCAGGGGCCACCACCACCACCACGGCTAAAGCAGAGGACTTTGGACGTGTCTTCGTTCTCGGCTCATCTCGCGGTGCGCGCGGCTAGCGGCTAGTGTGTGGCTGCGCGGCCGAGAAATGATGCTCGCGGGAGCTTTGGGCTGATGAACTTTCGATTGGATATCGATTGCTTTTGCCCGTTACATCGCGCAGCTCGGATCCTCGACACCTGTGCGCAGGTCTAATATCTCCGTGATCGCTCGGGGATATATCGGAGCAGATGCTGGTGCTGTTGCCGCTGTGGCTGCGGAGGAGCTACATCGAGCGCCACGGCGGCACAATTGCAATCTCGGGGGCTTTCGAGCGCGCGCGGAAGGTTGTCCAATGAGATAGAACCAAGAGCCGTTTATGTAACTAAAAACTTGGAAGCTTCCGTTTTTTTTTGTCTCAAGCAACTCGCTAAAACATCGAGGTTCGCTATACTTTCATTATTTTTTTATTGGGTCGCAACAATTTACAGCACAATACCACTTAACTAAAATGTCTTATGATAGTGTAGCGCGTTTAGTTTAGATTGAAAGTTTCACCCTGCCTTGCACCATATGATGCCGATATAAAATAATGCTTCGCATCAATTTCTAAAATTCACAACATCAAAAACCTTATACATATATGCAGCGTACAATGATTAGACAGTGAGAGAGATTAAGCTGCACAAGTTAAAAAAACTTTTATCATTTCAGCGAATGAAGAGCACTTTACGGGGAGTAATGTTTTTTCGCGCAACGCAACATCAAATCTATATAAATCCATGGTAGCGGTGGAGCACAGTCTCTTTTATAGATGACGGGAACGTATAGCTATAGGCGCAAACGCGATATTGTTTGATGTTGAGAGCAATGCTGAAGTCCATTTCCGCTGAGGGAGAGAGAGAAATCCGTAAAATTCGCGACAAGGCCCAGTTTATGATATCGCCCGGTGATCTCATCGGTCGTCGGCGTGTGTCCGCCTCTGCAACCTGCGCATGCATCCGCATTCTCGTAACTTCGGTAGTATAGCAGCAGCGGCAGCAGCCACGTAAAAAGAGAGAAAGACTGAGCGACGATTTGCCACGCACAAAACAGCTACAGATATCGTGCGCGCGCGAGCGGCTATGCAATTTGCACCAGGATATCACTGCAGAAAATGGCTCTCTCTCTCTCTCTCTTTCTCTCTTACGTAGAATCCCGCAATTCGCTCGAATATTCCATTACGAATTCCAGGAGAGAAAGAGAGAGAGAGAGGGGGGGGAGCCGCACGGCTCGTGCGATCGCGAGCGAGAGCTGCTGCAGCTCTAACTTTCTTGCAGAGAGTTTCTGCTGGTGCTGCTGTTGTGGCTCTTCCTCGAAATCATCTTGGCGACTCGAGAGACACGAGATGCAGCGAGAGCCAGATAGAGGGAGAGGTAGAGGGAGAGAGAGAGGGAATGAAAGAAAGAGTAAGTCACAGAAGGGAGATGGGGATGGAGAGATGTATGCGCAGGCTGCTGCAGAGACGAAAAACTCTCGAGCTCACGAAGGGTGAGAAGTCGAAGGAGCCGGAGAGTCGACGCAGAGAAAGAAAAAGAAGCAAAATAAATGGCGAGGACCGGCGGCAGGTTGACCTCTCGGTTGACCTCGGAGACGCATGAGCCAGTGCTGGAGACCACGACGACGACGACGACGACGACCTTAAGCACCGTGACGTGTCATCGCACCCGCGCCGTGCAGGTTATACGCTCGCGAATGCGACGACTCGCCGACCAACCGCTCCCGGATTTATTTAATTAGTCTCCAGTGCAGCAAAGCTCCCACCTCCCGGCCTCCCCCGCTGTCTCCCTCCTCCTACGCTTCTCCCCCTCTAGATATATCCGCGGTTTATCTCGCTGCAGCGACTTTACTGTTCAGCGTCGCGAGCCCTCGTGATTCAAGCCACACGAACTGCAGCCCTGCAGCTTCCATATAGTCCCCCGCGCTGCGCGCCTTGGAAATCCTACGGCCGCATTTTAGCTACAGAATATTGCTCGCAGCTCGCAAAAGCCATTTATCCTATTATGCTAATTATGTCGCGCTTTGGACCGGACGGATATGCGTGCGAGTGCAGCGAAGTAGATTTTGGCAGCGGACTCGCGCGTTAATTCGAAAGGGACTGCGGGGATATAGCGGCCAACAGCTCTGGCGGCCGACTCGCAGCTCGCACATAATGCTTTTTTAACGAACCTAAGTATGAAATTTCTTTAACAAGCCCCGGCCGCCGCTCGCAATTTTCTCGGTGCTAACGCCGCCGGCTAAATTCATCGAGAGTCCGAGGGCGAAATTTCGGAGAAGTTTCTCTCCCTCTCCCCTACACTCCCTCTCTCTCTCTCTCTCTCTCTCTCTCTCTCTCTCTGCGGCCCCGTCGTCCTCTGCATGCTCCATTAAACTTGGCGTGCCGAAGCGCGCTTTTTCCATTGTTCGAGCAAGAGCGTTATATGCGCCGAACAAATATTCCCTCTCGGAGAATTTACGAAGTGACTCTACGAAGAAAGAGGCAAGATAAGGTAAAGGAGAAAGAGAGCGAGAGAGGGAACGTGAGAACGGGAGGGAGAGCGAGAGGGAGAGGGAGAAAAAGAAATGCAAGATGCACCGCCGCCGCCGCTGCAGGGAGCGAAGAAGGAAGAAACTGCAGCAGCAGCGCCGGTCGCGCGCGCTGCATAATGTGAGCGCGCTTGAGAGCTTATTTACTGCCGCAACTTTCGATGCTAATATGCCACGGGGCCGCGTCGCTCCTGCAACACAGCAGCCTTACAACGATGTTTGCAAAACAGCAGCAGCGCCGCGGCCGAGAGAAAGAGTCCGCGCGGCCCGCGCCGTCCCCTAATAATGCGAGAGCCGCGGGTATTCGCAAAGTGCGTGACTTTATATGCGCGCGTGCATTACTTTTCGGTGGCCACAATTACAACAGTTTTCGCGCTGCGAGATTTATATGGGGAAAGGGGCCCCGGCTGCACGCGGCGCACCAATCCCTTCCTTAATTAGTATCGGTCCGCTCTCCAACGCCACAGAGAGAGAGAGAGAGAGAGAGAGAGAGGGACTGGGATCCCGAGCTCCATTGTTTTCCCCGCTTAAGCCTCTTAACTGTCCGATTGAACGCTCGGAGCGCGCGAGCGGCGAGAATTCCGCAACCGCTATGCCTCTTTGCACTCTTTGCAGTCTACCCTCGCGGTCCCATCGACATTATATATCAAAAGAATAGTTTTCCCAAGTATCGCCTGCGCTTCTAGACGACGGCTTTTGTTTTGACCGTGAACAAAGCGGAAACACCGCCGATTTTCCTTAGGTCGAACAAACAATTTCGACAATGTAATATATAAAAGGGCACCTTTCAAACGCTTCCAGACGCTCAGAGAAATCGTACCCATGCAGATACAATAAAAAAAATAGTTTTGTACATACACACAACGTTGAAGTATAAAAGACATCCAGGATAACACTAGTAGGATATCACATCTATTTCTACTAAACTGGTACTTCTAATAATAATCGATTAAAGTTTTTACTTAATCATTTTGTTGAATTTGAAAGCAAATATTGAATTTTGCGATAAAAATTAATCCATTGCTACGCTTAGCAATTTCAAACATGTATACATGTATACATCTATAGATCTATAAGTAATTTAATTAGTGATTGCATGACAATCCAAACGTTAATTAGGATGCAATACTATCAACAGGTGTCATTTGTCGAGTATAAAAAAGACATTAAACTAAGTTGCAGCAACACGGTGTTGGAGTGAAAATGACATTCTACACCACCATGCAAATAAGGTCGAACATAGCTCGATAAATAGCCTTAATTGATATTTCACAGCTCGTGTGGACAACTGTCGCAACATATGCGCTCGCCTATACTTACGACGCGTCAAGAAAGCGGAAAATAACATACAAACAAATTTCCTACTCAAGACATCTTACCGAGCGAATCAACCTTATAATTCTGCTACACTTTCGAAGACTATTATATTTCATCGCCTTTTTACTTTTTGAATCAACGATAAATAAGTTAAAGTTTGAGTTGCTGGCTTCACAACGCGCAAATGATTGCAAGATTGTATTGATTTAAACGCAGTATATCAATAGTTTAATTCGCGCTGATAAAGTACATCTATATAGGCAAATCGGAAAAAAGCGAAATTCATATTGTTTCGCGTGTATCTATAGAGAAGAATGAAAATCGAACATTAGGTGAGAGTTCTAATTTCATCGATTTCAAATTTTCATTGATATATATATATATA
>UELV01174588.1:0-12457 GCA_900490015.1 Megastigmus stigmatizans | reverse complement strand
CACCTCCCCCGTCCCTCCCTCAAGGGGCGCTATCAGAGAGACACACAGACAATGAAGCCAGGGAAAAGACGAGAGGCACTCGCTCGCAAGCAAGGCGCATAGAGGCTCTCTCCGTAGCCTTCATACATCGCCGCGGTAGTCTGATTAAGCGTAAGAAGCACGCAATATGCGGTTACAAAGTCACGGTATACATGCACCCACCCAGCGCACACATGCACACAACCCGAATTCACACACACAAACACGCACACACGTGCACCACGAGGAAACCGAAAAAAGGAACGCACCCCGTAGCGAGCGCTCGGCTCTTATCGTGCATGGCGAGGACGCTTATATGCAACAAATACGGATCCATGTATATATATAAAGACGCAGACACGCATACACACACGGGGAGCTGCAGATAAACGGGCGAGGAGAAACCGCAAGCTACTGTCTCGTATGCGGCTACGTGCTACTCTGTGTGTGTGTGTGTGTGTGTGTGTGTGTGTGTGTGTGTGTGTGTCTGTGTGTGTGTGTGTGTGTGTGTGTGGGTACGTAACGCGCCGGCTGTGTCACAAGGGCGCGGAACACGTTACGAGCATTCTAGCTTATGCCTCACGTACAGACTGTGCAGAGTGTGGCTTTTCTTTGCCTACATGCACAGACACACATACACACACACACATATATATAACGCGGAAACAAAAGGCGAGCGCTGAATTTTGGAAAATATTTATCGGGTCAAATAAAGGAGCGCCGCACCCCGAGATCCCTCGTTTTTTTAATCATAGCTAAAGTCGCACGCCCTCGTTTTTCCAAGCTACAGTAAATATTTGGAGCGCAGAGGAGGAAATGATCTACTGTGGTTAAGGCGAATGGATGCGGAGGAGGGAGGACTTTAGATGGGAGGACCGTATTTTAGAATGCCCCCCAAAGTTTATCATAGTGTTATATTTTATGGGCTTATCGAGCTACGAATTGAAGAATACGTCAGTGTATTTACTGATGTCAAAATATGCACTCGCCACCCAATAATTATTGACGGAAAGTTGAGTTACTCTTATAGTTTTATAATTAGAATAGCCTTTTGCATTTATAAGTGTAGTTTGAAAAATGATGCAAAATACATGTTTTTATAGAATAGATTTAAACTTAAGATAAGGCAAGAAAAGTGTATTTTTTATACAGTAAATTTAAATGTTTACAATTTAAATAGAACAATTTGCTTACTGTGCACGTTTCAATTGTAAAACGATTTTTTTAAATTAAAAATAAGACCTTGCAATTTGAAGTGCTCAATATACGAGTTCAGGCAGTATATTTAAAATAATCTTTCCATGATTTTTATTCTTTTTAACGACTTTTATTTAGTTTTCATAAAAATATAATTGGCTACGTTAAGAGTTTTGTTTTTATTTTAAGATACTTCAATATACTGACATTCTTGATAAAAGAAAGTTCGCTGGATTAGCGTCAAACGTAATATTCTTTAATGAAGTCGGAAACGTAGCGTCGGGGCGGCCCTTATTATCTGAAATCATAAAAGCAGTGTCTTTTTATTAATGTAAGTGTTGCTGTATATACAGTTAAGGATACTTAGTGTCCTGTCAACGCTGTACATTTATACTTTAAAAATAGGTGTAAATTAAAAAACTGTGTAGCCAATTATTTTTGTCGAGGCACATCTTCAGTACTTAACTTTTCTCCCTATCAATGCGATACAGCATACGGAAAACATAGGGTACAAATAAAATAAATCCCGTGACACACTTTTTTGGAATATTTTAAGAGTTATTCTACTAAAATCTGACAAAAATTCGAAATGCAGTATTTTGCATAATTTATGATCTCACTTTTCGAATTCTGTCAAAATTAGTCTATATAGGTCGATTTGAAAAAGTCACAGCATATTTTTCCAATAATACGCTCTTCAACAAAGAATCCGAAATACATTGCACTTTAAATATTTCATTCTTTTATGAAACAGCTAAATTACTGGAAATTTCTCTCTTTTTAAAATTTCGATAATCGCCTTAAAATCGCCCGAAAAATGTGTCACTTGATTTATTATGCTTGCACATTAGTTTTATCCGTATTTTTATAGAATATACTCATACATCAAGTACTTCATAAAAAAGTCAATCCTCTTGCTCTGATTTATCGAACAATTTCTAACGAGAAAAACATTTTTTAATTCAATTTTAGAAGCATGACATAACGGAATTGCGATATCTTTTACTATTATTAGAGCTGCTCTATATGTTCAGTGAAGAGCTTAATAGGAAACTCAAACATTTGTACGACGAAAAAGCAAAAGATGTTATTCCACCGAAAAAGACCAATTTTTTTCTTTGGCATTTTCTCATGTATAAATAGCAGCGAAGCTAAAGAATACCCACGATCGTTTGTAAACGACTGTCGTGGGTTTTCTTTAAATTTACTCTGCGACCTTCATTTCATTTGTTACTGTGTAGTAAAAAAAAATGAATTATAAAGTATAAAAATACGTCAACATTTTAAAAGGGTTGAAAAGCATATTTTGGCCAAAACAAACATACTCCTAATTATTCTAAATCTAAAGAACAGATATACTCTTTTATACTCCGTAACATATTTTTCTTTACATTTAATTAATTCCAGTCCAGAAAACTAAAAACAAACTTGAATCACAAAAAAGCAAACATAACACGCTTAAGGGGATGTGCTATAGGGTCAGTAGATTCTATGCAGAATTCACTAAGATTTTTGTCGTCAAAAATTTCGGCGACAAAAACCTCTGTGAATTTTGGACGGAATTATATGAAACTGAAATCACATAATGTTTATATCATTCCTGAGGTGTCGACAGAGAGTTTTTTCCAAAAATTAATCGCTACCTTTATATATTTTGTTCAACAAAAAATTACAGACTCTAGCGGTAAGGTAGAAATCTCTTTACTATTTATCCAATTACTTTTGGCACCGAAATTGGGTTATATTACACTTCTTAATAAAAAAAAATTTCATCTATTTTTGGAATGAAGTCTCATCTTTGTATCCCATACGCTATATTTACGTGTAAAAAGTAGAATATTGCTTTTATTTTTCCCCGTCGGCTCTAAGAATAAATAATCGCATATTAAAGAGGCCATTAATCCTTATACAAGTTAATGCTTCGCCGGGGTAATACGTATGAAAAGAAATTTTAAATTCACGAAAACGCGTTTTTTTTCACTCTCGCGCGCGCTGTACATGGCGCATTTAAATCACTCCAAAATCTCGCCCTCCCCCCTCCCACCCCCGAAAAGAAATCCCACAATCTGCGTTAATTTCGAGCAAAAAGCTCTCACCCTCGAGTGCGGGCCAGCAGTAGTAAATTATAGATTTCGCGGTAGGCGGGTCGTAAATTAAAAATAAAAGCACGTCCTAGGGGGTTGACGGTAAATAGCAGATTGCTTTCTTATCCCCCAAGAGCAGACGCATTCGCGGTAATAATATTCGGGCGAGCGGCGCGGCGCGCGCGCGATACCTCATGATTTTGCCCCACATTCTACGTGTGTGAGAGAAAGAGAAAGAGAGAGAGAAACAAACCAGAGAGAGGGGGGGAGTCGTTCCGCTCGACTGCAGGCCGAATCGCGATGACGCGAGCAAGATAAACTGCGCCTGCAGCGGAAAAGCGAGACGCAGTGGCTGCATGCATGCAAGCGGTTCGCCCTGCAAGAAGAAGAACAGGAAGAAGAGGAACCGCGAGAGAGGAAAAGCATCGTAGAAGCAGAAGACAAGCAGCGAATGCAGATGCGCGCGGAACGATACAAACGTAGGGGGTTGCAGCCCGGTGCTCTGGTGAAGCGTGGCGTCGGCCGAAAGGTCGCGCGCGGGAAAGAGATGAAATGGAATTTCTGTCGGTTGGCTCAGATAAACAGCCACAATTTTCAGAACGAGCGCCAGGGTCGCAGCCGGGCCGTCGCGCAGGAGATGTCGCGCTTGTATACAGTAGCGGTTGGCTTCTTGGCTTTCCCCGGAATTTCTCGGGAAATTTCTGGCGCGATTTACATCCGACGCTGAGCGAACGAGCCGAAAGAGAGGAAGTGAGAGATATAGAGAGAGAAGAGGAGCATGCAGGCGGCGCTGCGACGAAGAATGAACGTTTAGAGAGAGAGAGAGAGAGAGAGAGAGAGAGAGAGAGAGAGAGAGAGTGATTCGCGCGTAAATAAATAAAAGGGCAAGTGTGTGCGGGGGATGATGCAAAGTGAGCAAGAGGTAATAAGTTGATTTTAGAGATCGCTGCGTAATGTTTTTGAAAGTTTCGAGAGATATTTATTGTGGTTGCGGAATAGCGAGTGTTGCAATAATAAAACAGCGTAACAAGTTGATTCATTTTATGTCGCGCGCACGTTGCGTTTTGATGGAAGCGGGATAAAACAAATTGAGGCTGTAAGAAAATGAAAAAATGATACATCCGTATCAGATGCATATATTGATTGCCCTTTACTAATAAAGTTTATTTCAGGTTTTCATTAATTTAGATTTATTACAGATTCTTCGGAG
This sequence comes from Megastigmus stigmatizans, assembly GCA_900490015.1. Classification (NCBI taxonomy): domain Eukaryota; kingdom Metazoa; phylum Arthropoda; class Insecta; order Hymenoptera; family Megastigmidae; genus Megastigmus; species Megastigmus stigmatizans. The sequence continues at coordinate 7,948 of UELV01174588.1, read as the reverse complement.
GTGAATGTAAACAAGGGCAATCCGAAGAGACTGTAAGGTCGATAAAAATATATTTATCAGTTTATGCAGATATTGATATCATGAATGAAGTCATAATTATTATTGTTTTGATTAAAGAATGAACTGTACTGATTTTATAAATATTTAAGTTTCTTCAACTTTTATGATTTTTCGAATTTAATACGAAATCTTCTTTACTTTCCACTATTTATCTGCGTATGCATTTTATTTATTCTATTTAAATATAACAAAATAAATATCATATGTATTTTTCTGCATCACATTGCTACGATAAAATGCAGACCAGATTTTTCATTCGTATTAGCGCAGAAAAATATGAAAAAGTATTAAGAAAATGTTTTTGTAAAAGTGTCCCCGGCGCAAAAGCGATTTACAAAAGTTTTCCTTATACATTTCCAAGATTCTCTTGCATAGCCCGGGCTTGGCGATGCAGGAGAGTCAGTCACACACCGTGGAACATTTGCTGGTGGTCCGCTGTTTTCTGCAGATACAAGCGGATTTCTGAAACACATGAAGATTCTTTATGAGCGCAATTCTTCGAGGTTCGTTTACTAAGCACAATGAGCTTATCGGAAGTATAGAGCAGTAATACGCTCGTATTTACGGTGGACGACTTCTTATATATACGTATACTGTTTTTATGGCTCGCGGTTTCATATAAAAGGGAGTATTTCTTTTTGCGCGCTATGAAGCAGGGACACTTACCGTCGAGTATTTCCTTATAAAACTTTACGCTTTAGTACATGCGTATTACTATCTTATATCACTCGGTAATATTTAAAATGAATTATTACTATCTTGATAGAATCTATAGGTTACTATATTAAGATAAACTCCATTATATTTTTGAAAATCCACGTTGAAGATATACTATATATGGGAAAAAATACTTGAAATTTATGTAAAACTTGAAAAGTACAGACAAATCCACCTGGAATCTAAATCCATTCAAATAGGATCTCGCAGAGGCTCAGGTAGATTTAAGCTGAGAATATATATAGTTACAATTTTTTTTTAACAAGTGGATTCTTTTAATTTAAATATAAAGTTTACTTTATGTAATATATTCCACATAAGCAGTCGTGGGAAGAAAATTCTTTTCAAATTCAGGCTTTGTGTGTAAAATTATACTCTTCCATTTATTTATTTTATTTATTTATTTATTCAACCAGAGTAATACATTGCAATACATGTTCTTATTACTAACGACAAAACATCCTATAGAGATAGACATAGCTATCTGTACATAGGTCCAGCACATACTAAAACTAAAACTAAAACTAAAATAATAACTTAATATCTAATAATTCCATTTTAACTTTTTTATTATTCAGTTACCTTCAATATATATATAGTACGAGTAAAGTCAATTTAATTGTATGCGATCAAAAGTTGTAAAATTTGCTTATTTTGAAGTTATGATTTGACTTCATGCATAAGATATTGCGTAACAGATTCGACTCGCAGTGAATTAACTACGATGAGATGAATAACCCTTATCAATTTCCGACACATCGATCAAAATCCAGTTGAGATATCTAACGAACTTGATAACATTTATCATGCATAAATTCCAGGGAATGCCTTAAATAGATCTGTTATAGAAATGAAATGCTTTAATAATAACTACTAATCATTTCAATTATCACACTTTTGCAACAGGTCATGACCAAATGAACCTGATTTTAGATAAAAGATCCGTATTCGCGATGGTACAAATAATAGTGAAAGCTATAAAAGTTGACAAAGAGCAATGCTTTTTTGCATATCTGGCATAGTGGGCCACCTGCGTCACGTATGCCACTTGTCGGTCGCCTATGTCGGGATAGTTTCATCATTTTTGTACTCTGCGTGTAAAAAGAATATTCGTGCGTCCGAAAAATCAATAGCATAGCGCAATAATTAAAACTTGTCATAACAAATGCCCACCATATAAACAAAAATTAGAAAACATGAGTTTAATCATTTAGAGCATTTAATTCAGTCCCTTCTGGCCTTTGAATAAACGCATCGTCGAAAAAATACAAATCATCTCCGACCAAAGAATAAAGCACATTGTACGCGGCCGATGATGCTTTTCCTCCACGTGCAGAAATAACACTGGTATGGCAGAAATCGTTCCTTCGGCTCTCGCTTAAACACTCGTTCCTACAATAATTAATAAAAATGTTAATATAACTGTTTGGTTCTATTTAAATTTAAAGGATTTTTATTAAAACAATTTTTATATCCCTATCTTCCAAATTATTCTGTTTTTGAGAAAAAAAAGTAAAACATGGAATTTAATCCTTTAATGCCACAAGGACATGTTTTTCCAGTCCCCGTTTTTACCGGATTATTCACCACGGAAATGTTAATAAAAAAATATGTGATGTGCCTTTTCCACTACTTTCGAGTTTCGCGAACCAGTATAGTATCGTTCTGCAGAATGTTATTGAAGGCATTGTCCTCGCTATCAATAATATCAGTAAAACTCTCATCTAGCTTTTTATTGAAATTACGAAATTTAGCACGATAGAGCGATTTTTCTTCGTCACGGTAACGATATTTTGGAGAGGATCGATTATAGGCTTGAAAAAATCTTCCAAACTTTAATAATCTGTACTTGTATCTAATCACATGTCGAGCTTTCACGAATTGCTATATTTATAGCAAAACAGTCAAAGTTTCGGTAATCGTTGATTGGTCTATCCTTGTCAGTCACTATAAATCCATACTTATCAAATCTCTGAACTGCCCAAAAGTCATATCGCAGTTGACATGATCGTTATACAAGTATTGCAAATTCACATCATCTAAACGACATAATACCAACAGATTTACGCTATCTCTGACTAGATGCCTGGGAATATACCATATGGGAATATGGACATACGCCTGACTAAGGTAGAAATAGTCTACACTCTTGTGCCTACCCATGCAAAACAAAGCTCTGATGTTGTTTTGCTTCTCGCAAGCAATGACGCCGAATATCATGATTGAATTGGGAAACGCATGCTCCGGGTCTATCCCTTCATCGTGTTCTCTGAATGGAAAGTACTGCACGTATTCTACAGTCTCACTTGGCTGCTGTAGCATTTTATATTTTGGCTGATTCAGAAATTTTGAATAAACGTATACGTTCTCGAGTCTGACACACCATTGGGATGTGTAATGAGAGCGAGCAAGCTATTGGTCTTTCCACAATTCGACGAACCGCAAAAGACCGCTCGTATACTGTCAGATAGTAAGTCTCCAAGTCGTTTAGCTTTTCGATTTTGCTCCATAGTAGCATCAAAATTTGCTATTGGAAGCTTGACTTGTTGATCCGTAAAATCCATGCCTTTCGACTCGATCTCTAAACTGCAACTGGCCGCTTAACTATAAATATGGCTCTTATATACCTTCAAGCATCAGTCATACACTGCACTTCGAACAATGATGACCGTATACAAACGTCATAAAGGATGTGGCTTGAAGTTCTTCGTGTGCTATCACGGCTTAGACTGAGACTCGGGTGAACAAGACTACGCTGGAAATATACTTAGAGAAGCTCTAAAAAAGTGCTACAAATGTTTAAGTGATTGGGACAAGCAAAATAGAGATGGTTAGAACGATTCAATTTTAAATTTTTCGATCTCACAGAATTTGGCTGTCCGCTGAATTCGAGCATCCCAAATCAGTGACTATATGTTCAAATCACTAGGGAGAGTACAAAGCCACATGCGTACTTCACAACGTTAAACTAATGAAATTGTTTTATTCTCTTAACACTGGGATGGAATGGAAAGATATCCCGTTCGATTAAGTATAAATATCAGCTGTAACAATTTTTACCCTCATTCAACCACGATGGGTTAAGGACAGAGTAATTCAGACTGCACGTCTCTTGCTAAAAACAAAAAAGAGAAGATACTTCGCAATGGAAACGGTACACTCAAATTTCTTCAACAAATACGTGTACTCTTGACCCGAGCAAAATAGGTTGTAAATTATTTTAAGTAATTCGTTCGTAGAAGGTTAAAGTAATACACAGAATTGCACAGAACGGGTTGTGACCCACGCTGCAACTCGCGCAGAACCAGCGCAAACCAGAATCCCCCCTTGATCTAGAATCCCAGCTGATTACAGAATCCCTACTGATACAGAATCCTTTTAGTTTACCTACTCGCGAGTCTGCTGCTGAATCCTTAAAAATACCATCGGAGACACTAGCACGCGATCCTGTCGCACGGATCGCCATCGCCTTATATACATCTCCCATTCGATTCACATTTGTGCATACGCGGAATGTTTTTCTTTGCTCGTTTCCATCCCTCTTTTTACACAGCGGTGCGCGTACTTTCTTTCATTCTCGCGCTATACATCTCGGTGGGAGTCGCGTCGCTGATCCCTCGCACATTTCCATCCATTTCCCTTTTGTATCGCGAGCTTCCTCCGCTGCGTGCGTGCTCAGTCTCCTGTTCTCTTCTTCCTCTTCTACTCTCGCTCCTCATTCAATACACGCATCTGCATATTTATTTCTCTCTCTCTCTCTCCGTCTCCTTTTATTCCCTCTGTTACCCCTCTGTACACTTACCACTTATCGCTCGGAGCGCGTACTCGGCTCTTTTCATTTTCCTATATATCCCCCGTTCGCTCTCGCTTTTTTTTTCGCCGAAGGAGAGCTTAACTCCTCGCCGCTCATATATACGTGCGTATAGCTCTCTCGTACGTCGTCGTAGTCTCGTATAGCAGCGGCGGCGGCAACAGCAGCGAGTTGCTGTGTGACAATCGGCGATTTCATAAAATCGAACGAGCGAGCCGGGCTCGCGCGCCTCGTAAGAGGCTATGAACCATCCGCAACGGCTCATCGTAAAATTGAGCTACACAACGCGAATCGAACCGCATAGTGTATCCGTGTATGTGTGTGTGGATGAAGTCCCTCGCGTGTGCAGACTCGACGCTTTTTCCGTTCTTATATATATATACCGCAACACTGCTGTGCTGTGCTATGGGAAGCTTCTTAGTGGCGAGAGCTTTTCGAAGATGGGGAATGACGTTTCTCATGCGCTCTCGCCCGTTTATGAAGTGTGCGCACCCTTGACTTGTATATATGTATCGCTGAGAGTTCCTAGTTCGACTTTAAGACGGCTTTGTTTCAATTCACTTCTTTTATCGGACGGATGTATAGACTAGTCAGAAGTTTCTTGGAGCTCCACGATAGCTGCTGATATCGTGGAATCGTTCTCGGATTTTATGTTGCTGAAATATTCTTGCGATAATCTTCGTTGCGATTTTGCAAGTGTTACAAGTTTTCAATTAAAGAATTGGCGCACGTTTACTGACGTACATTTTGAGCGAAAAGTTTTATCAACGAAAACGGTAATTCAGTGCGATATAAAGTGGTTGTGTGCTTGTTCATAAAAGATGGTCTAATACCGTAGTCAACATTTATGAACCTATACTGAACTTTCACCCATGACTTTTGAATAGAATGCCCGCGAAATTTGAATAAAACAAAATGTTTGAAAAGCGAAACCTGTGTCATTATTTAGAATTTGGATAAAATTTAATTTTAAAAAATTGGTGGAAATAAAAAAAAATTGATTAAAAATTGAAAATCTTAAAATGATACTGCCATCTTTATGAAGCAAAAACCACAACTGGTTAATTCCTTATTTCAGTAAATTTATAATATACTATAAAATAGTTTAAGTTAATCACATCTTCCTGCCATTTTAAGAGGTTCAAGAGTATATACATCTTCCTTTATAAAAGTTTTCAATTTATCTGATCGCGTTAAGCATTATTATTATTGTTAATGTAAACATTATTATATCTTACATTATAGATGAAATCTTCTTTTATTCTCACAAGATTTCCTTAATACAAAGAATACCAAAAAAATTTTCTTAAAAAAATATTAAAAAGTAGCGAATATTATCAATTTTTATTTCACAATGTAAAATGTTCTATTATCATCAAAATTTAAATGTTTGTGCAATTTTGTCGATATTACACAATGATTGAAAAGCTTTACTGAAAGTAATAAACCCTGTTTTTACAGAGTAAAATTAATATCATTACCTCATGTCAGCTATTTTTTAATATGATTTAGCACATAAATCTTTGATTAAGTAAATTCCAACAGACATGTAACTCTCAAAGCATAAAACACAGTGAAATCCCATCAAAACAATAGAATTATAAAAGCAATTATTATTTTAGTGAGAAATTTATTATGTAAACATGAAAATTAAATATGAAAATTAAATATGAAAATTAAATATAATAATATTAATTTTTAAAATTCATAAAATATAAACGTTTAAAATTTATTTGATAGATCGATTACGGTGATACTATTACAGAAGAATAACCTTTGTAAATATACATTGTCGTTACAATTTTCGATCACGATCAATTATGTTCATGCAAACAGAATTTGTTACCGTAAACGTACGTTGATATTTTTTATCCAAATTCAAAATTTTGAATAGCTCGACTATGCATTTTAGACTTGGTTACTATTACTATATTTCCTAAGTGTTTTGAGTAATATTCGAACTAAATGCTGTTTTTCCCCACATTTATTGCATTGAAAATAGTTTAATAACATTAATAATATGGGCCAAGGCGAGAAGCCATTTTTAAAAAAATCTATATTTCTTAATTAAATTTTAAATTATATATATATATAATTCTTTCCCGAGAATCCAGAAGAAAAAAAAACAATAGAAAAAGACGAAATAAGGCGTTAGCCGCACAGGCATAGAAAAACTCGCCGCGGTACTCGAACGGCAAGTGTATATCCACTCGACCGAGTTGGGCCGAAACACTGCAGGTGAGCATGCACACCCGTATATATTATATACTATATACGCATACAAGATGAAACTCGGCCCGCGTCAGTTGGAAATACTGAAAATGCAAAGTTTCGCGAGAATCTCCCTGTCTATATGCGCCGTTGAGCATGCGAACGCGGTGCATTTCGCATCAGGTGTATGTGTATGTATAGGACGAGAACCGCTACAGGTACAACGGCCGTCGCTATATCTGCGAACTGGAATCGTGGGAATAGCCCTTACACCTATATATATATGTGTGTTCATGTGTGGTAGTGTGGAGGTGGTACACAGGACTGTCGGTACACCGGGCACTATTAATATTAACGTCGAATGCCAATACCATAAATTTCGCATCTGCAAAACAGCGAAGCGCCCGAACGTCAACATCGCCCATGCAAATGAACGCGCGCGCGCGAGCTGCGTGTATTTCTCGAAATACTGATCAACGCTAGGGCAGCTCTTTCTCTCTCTCTCTCTCTATGCATGTGTGTGTGTATGCAGACATTACGAGGGCTATAGTCGCATATATAAATGTCGAATCGATCCCAACGGAGAGAAAAACAGAGTTGCACCGCGACGCATCAAATTTCGAGGCTGCGCGGGTCAAAATAAATGCGTGGAAAAATTAGGCCTCACAGCCGCCTGATGGCAGCATCAAAAGGAAATCACGTGTCTTTTTGTCACCGAACGCGCGCACGTCTGCGTATCCGCGTCCCTCCCTCGATATGGCTTCATTTAAATGCATCGATTCGCTGCCGCGCGTCCCGTTAATGTAGTTGTTGCGGCTGTCGTCGACCCTGCTGTTGCTCTTGCTTCCCTCTTTTTTTACCCCCTACCCCCATTTTTATCCACGGCCCCGTGATTATTTTATAACTGATAATTTATGATCAGCGAATGCCTACGCGAACGCAATGTGTATGTATATACATATACGTGATAACCTTTAAATTACGTAACCCAGTTCGATTGTTGTACGCCTTTATAGATTGTTTGACCGTATATTATACATGGAAAAATGCGGATGAATGCATTTACAGAATTGGCGCAAGATTGTTCAGTGAATTCGGGTCTGTGTGTGTATACGCGAAAAGCCGCGAAATTCGTTTGTTCGGTTGCGC